>VXBP01003134.1:501390-541469 GCA_013400115.1 Rhinopomastus cyanomelas
TTTCTTTTTCTATATCTTGTTCTTTTCCTGTTCTTTTCTTTCTGTTTTTAAGATATTTTTAATCTTAAGAGTTAAATCACTTGGAGAAAAATAATAATAAAAAATGGAAAGAATGGGAGTAGGTAGGAGGAAAGGGTCACGATGTGTAGACCACAGCTTAATGTGGCTTTACATGTGCATGGTGCAACTGAAAGTTGCAATAAAAGTTGTTGATTCTAAGGGACCTTTAAAAAAAACATGGTATAAACTATAGGCTGGAGCCCACTTACATCAGGTTCAGAATAGGTCAGAACTGAAAGCTTCCCTCCACAAGGGAGTAGGAACCCCTGGCTTAGCTCTCTGAAGTGCCAGGCCAGCACCTTTTTCCAAAGCTGGAAAGATCCAGCTTGGTCTTTTCTGAAGGTTGCCAGTGACTGGCAGTTGCAGGCTGACATGCCCTGGCCTGTGGTGGGCACTTTTTTTCAGAGGGGGAGGGCACATGCTTTACCTCAGATTTGTCTCTGTGCTCTGGTTGCTCTGGGTTGGTGAAACAGGTGGCCCAAGTCCTCAGACAGGAGCAGGTGAAGGTCCTTTACGTAACCAATGTCTCTCTCTGGGATGCTCAATTTTAACATTTCCTTCTCCTCTGATTACCTCTGAGAATGCACCTTTCTGTTACTCAGAGACTATTGAAATCTTAAAAGGAACCTGTCTAATAGAAATAGTGCAGCTGTTTGTCAGGTTTTAGGAATCCATGTTTCTTTGCTCATTTGGTTATTGGGGTAATGTCATCTCCATACTTTCACACACATGGAAACTGTAATATCTCATTACAAATGGAAGAGTAAGTGATGAACTTACTAAAGGTCATCTAATTCCATGCAGTTGAAAAACCACCATTAAAAAAAGAAAGCAAGAATAATAGGGTTGTGCTGCTGTCTTTAATTCTGACTGAACTTTGTTAACCTCCTTTATTGGGGTGGAATATTTGGCTTTGGGGGCTTCTTGAAGCCTTTGAGTCCCTTAGGATCACGTGACAGCCCTTATATTGGGAGTATCAAGTAATTACCAAAGCGTACTGTTACTCACAGTTCTGATTTTTACTCTAATGTTGCTAGTGGTACTAATTTTCAAGTTTCTTCACAGACTTCCATTCATTACTCCTCAGTGATGTGCTAATTAGAGGAGCCAAATGCTACAAATGAGTCTGTGTTTGTGATTTTTCAAGGACTGGAGTCTAATAATTTTCTCCACCACTATAAAGATGTCATGAGGTAGTGTGTAAAGTTATGCCATGGGAAACCGAACAGAAAGGGAGGGAGATAAAGCATTCAGGAGTGTCTGATTTAACTCCTCTGAATATAGTCATGCACTTGGGGTAGGAATAGGTAGTGTGCATAGGGTGCTCTGCAGCCTGGCACTTTCCTTTGCATCAGCGTCTTTTCCCTCCTAAGAAAGAGACATACTTTAATACTCATAAACATTTATTTAATCATTTGAGTCTGGGAAGGGGCACCTCCAGAAAGGCTCCATGCACGTGCCGGTTCTTGGGAACAGCCAATAAACAAAGTCTGCTGTTAGTCTGCCAAAACCCAAGATCCACCTAACAAGACAAATATCTATGAATAGAGAAATGCCCAAAGAAAATACATGGATTTAGTCCCTCCTCCCCTGAAATACCTTCCACAATAACGCAGAAATAATCTGTTTTCTTTTACAAATGAGCATTCCAAAGTAGGGACGCTTTTTTTGCAAGCCTGGCATTAATGTTTTATGGCAGTTCTGTGACATGTTGCAACTCCATCAGACATGGGAAAGCACAGGATAAGGGAATTCTTCTGTCTGAAGCTAGATTTAATTCCTTGTAGTGTGATTCATCCTACCAGATTTTAATCATTTAATGTAAGGCATTTTGTCCAAGTTTAGTTTGTCTTCTGTAATCAGGTGAATAGAGTTGGCAAGAGACCTCGCCTGCCTTGCTAGTCTGTCTTGGAATGACATTTCACTGTATATTGACTTAGTTACTATACCTTCCAGTAAGGGTTATGGTGTCAGGTGTGTTTGCTCATGGGACATGGCAGGATCTGGTCTCCAAAAGGCTGATGGTAACACCTGGTTAGAGAGATTTATTGGTGGTTAACCTGACAGCCTGGAGCAGCTTTGTGCACATACCAAGTTATGTTTTTTTTTAGCAGAGGGATGTTCAGTGCCTCAACCTTCACATTTACCCTGTGCTAGAGTATTGTACCTGACAGACACAAAAGTTGAGCTATTTGCTCATCCACTCACAGACTGAATAAAGCCATCTTGAAAAAAGTCATCCCACTCTTCCAAAAATTGCTCTCTTCAGCAGTTTAGGATTGAAAACGTCTCCTCTACACTGCCCTTTTTCGTCTGTTCCTTGGTGCTTTATAAAAGGGTTCCAAATCTATTCTGTAACACTATTTGACTAGATCTATGATGATGTATGCCAGAACATGTCAAAATAATTGTGTGGTGACTATTCTGGGTTAAGGAGAATCATATTTAATGTTACTAATTTTCACATTATTTCACCCATAAAAATCTTTCTAGCAGCAAAAGTTTTATTGCACTGTATTTCAGAGTCTCTAATTTATTCATGGGATAAATGTTTCATGTAATGAATTTTCTAGTAAATGTATTCTGAAATTCATGCAGAAGCAGGACCACTGTAAAACTGCACACAGTCATGCTAAAAGAGATGGATTTCCTCCATGGGAAAGCTTGGAGGGCATATCCTGTGGCTTCCTGCCCTCATAAACTTAGTTTCTTGTATTGATGTTTTGTAGGACATTAACGTCTTTACTGTAAAAATGCTCCTGCTACATAATACGCATGTCAGAGTTCGAGTTGTGTTACATGTGCAGTCCTTTGCACTAACAGAACATTATTAAGCACAGTGTTTTCATTGGTCATGAGGCTCAACCGTATTTTTAGTGTTTACATTGGATTGTCTTTGTTCTTGTGTCACATCTTGGCACTTGCAGGTAGGGAGCAGGTCTTGAAAGCGCTTTTCATGGAATAAGGTAGTTACAGCCATGCATATTGTTGGAGGAAGAGTCAGGGAAGACCTCTGTAGAGACTAATCCTACTGCTTTTGGCTTGATGTCCTGGTTTTCTCGTGCTAAAAGTGGCACCTGTAAGAGGTAGCATGTACAGAGTAGCACATAGATTGTAAGGGTATGTATTAATGACCTTAGGTGTCTCCCTGAGTCAGTGCGAAGTCATCTGGCTATAAAGTGTCTCTTGATACATACACCAGGTACAGTGTTTCTCCTCACACTCCCACAGCAGAGAAGTAAGCAACAGATACTGCTCCAATGCCTCACCTTTTGACACCAGACAAAATTCCGTACCTGAGAGTTTAAGCCTCTTGATTGTCACTAAAAAGGCTTCTCTAAGCATGTTGTGCTCTGTTGGTGAAAATACTATGGATAAAATAGATCTTGAATAATAAAATTATGTCACAGGGACACTTATTTTCAAGCCAAGTAAGTTCCAGGGACAAATTCACTCCCATCAAATTGATATTAACAACTTGCAGCAAAGCAGAGCTGCCCTACTGCCATGTTACGTAAAATATACACAGCAAGTTGAACACTGTAGTGTTGGACAACTCTATTGGCATAGTCTTTAGATACAGTTTCCTCTCTGTACAGAAGTCACAGCCATGTATTGCTGACTCTAGATATGAGAAAATGCTGAAGTGACACTATTAATAAAATGTCTATTTAACGAGGAACAAAATAATAGCAATACTAGTTCACCTTATCAAAAAGTCTACAGTCCAGTGTTCCTAGTTAGTTACAGTTGCACCATAATCTCCAATGCTGTCCAGGCAAACATTCTGCAGTAATCAGAAAAAATAAGCATTGCCAGTCCCTGCCGTGAATGGAGTGGACATCTGTAATCTGAACGGGTGTAGTCTCCCAATGTCATTTCTTTAAGGCAGCTTCTTAAATAAATGAGGTAACTGTAGCCTATTCCAGAGTTCTGTTTTAATATTCTTTTTAGGGTATGGAAATTGTAGGATGCGAATCTCTGAGTGACCAGATGCATAGGAGCAGGTATTAAACTGCTACAATCTAATTGATATATGCTGCCATCAGTTCTGACCCAGGTAATAGCACAGCTAAAACAATTTCGAGTGGGTTGAAACATCCCTGGAGTACTTACTGCAGTGATATAAAAATCTTGAAGCGATGTGTCTTAAGACCTGTAAATCATGTTAGACTTAATGAAACCTTCTGCAAGAGTATTCTGTATCTATGATGCATTCAGCTGCAGTCTGGTGACATTTTGTGTCTGGTTTTAAGAATTATGTAAACTTTTGATGATGTGCTGTAGCTGATAGGCCTGAAAAATAAGGATCGCTTTTTAATTGGTTGTTTTTGTGGAGATCCTGATAATTGCAAAGGAAATTCCTGAGATCCAATGTATTTCATCCTAATGTTTTGATTTCTTTTGCCCAGAGGAATTTTTCCTTATGAAAACTCTGAAACCAGAGATGTGTCCGTTGTGTACACAATATCTGTTGCAGATGGTTTGGTACAATTGAGTCAGACCAACTTCATACTCATGTTGCTTCAGTACATAAAATTTATCTGCCTTATATTTACCAGTGAGCTATAAATGTTGTCCTTTGGAAGGGAAGTTGCTAGATAACGACACAAGAAAGATAACAGGTGAGACTGCAGACGCATAGGCACACATTCTTCCCTCCATATGCACACATAAATCCTTTTGACATTAATGAGGACAACAAGCATGTTGTGAAAAGCAGACAAGACTCCATAATAAAAGTTAAGCAATGTAAAGCACTTAAAATGCCATATCAGTCTCTCTGTTTGCAAATATTTTCTTATCATTATTACCGTGCTTAACATATGCAAAGGTCTTAATCTCTTATAAATTAGAGTTGTGGTATGAATTTTCCTGGTTTATACTTCCATAGTGGTTTTTGTATTGGGGAAAGCTTACTGCTGAAAGAGAAGCAAATTCTGCTATGGTATTCCAGAATACACCTGGACTACATGAGTTCTGCAGTTCCAGTGAACTTTGTTTTGTTCACTTTGAGAGCTGTGTGGCTGAGACCTGTATTTCACAGAATCACAGAACATTAGGGATTGGAAGGGACTTTGAAAGATCATCTAGTCCAATCCCCCCGCCACAGCAGGATCACCTAGATCAAGTCACACAGGAACATATCCAGGTGGGTTTTAAACTCTCCAGAGAAGGAGACTCCACAACCCCCCTGGGCAGCCCCTTCCAGTGCTCTGTCACCCTCACTGGGAAGAAGTTCCTTCTGATATTTATATGGAACCTCCTCTGCTCCAGCTCACACCCATTGCCCCTTGTCCTATCACTAGATGACATTGAGAAGAGCCTGGCTCCATCCTCCTGACACCCACCCTTCACGTATTTATCAACATCTAAGACATACTACTGTCTAGTGTCTTCAAGTACATTGGACAGTTTGAAATGCTTTTTTCAAAGGAAGTGGAACAGGCTAAATGGCTCTAAAAAGGGACTTAAGTTTCACCAAAAACATTCTGCTATTTTGAAACTCAAATTGTACTTCCTCTAATTAAGCCACCCAGACCAATAATCATTTTGGAAAATGTGGTTTGCCATGCCAGAAGTCCTTCCTGCGTTTGCAATCAAACATTTATCAAACTGGGTGTTGTCACTGACAAGCACTTAAGAAACCCAAACAAAACAAAATTCTTTCTCAAAACATCATGAGACCAATGTAGTTATCGTGACATTTAAAAAAGTAATAAGGTCTTATGTGCTCTTGTTTGCTTTCTGGTTTTCAAATGAAAAAGGGTAACATTTTGAAGCATTTCTCAGTGGCTGTGTAATCTGGAAAGCTCTTAAATACATTGAAACTAAGTTCTTTTTGTGAACAAATTATGTAGTGACTTAGGCTTTAGGAGAAGCACCCAATATCTCAAAACTCTATGTAAATCTGATGAGCCAGCACTGTGTCTTCAAAGTTGGTAGATTTATTGTAATCCTTGCTAGATAAAAGTTAAAAAAAAAAGTTGTTTCTATCTTAAAAATGTAAAGATCCTTTCTCCTGCAGTTGATCTAGTAGTGAAGAGATACTACTCAATTCCATAAATAAGATGTTTTGTTTCATTAAAGGTCTCACAATGTATCTTTTTCTCTATAATTACTTTAATCCTAATGAACATAGTGTTGTGTTTTGCCATTTAACCTAATAAGCTTTCATACGATGGGCTATTCTGAAAGGAACTGGCATGCATGTACAGTGTGGACTTTGGAGGGCGAGACATGGAAAGGGGCTGTTATTCAATGGAAGCAAAGATTTTGAGCAGAAATCTTTCCAACCCTAAAACACTAAGTGACATTAAACAGAGCCTGTGTTTAGTTCTAGATCATCTCACTGAATTGTATCTTTTTGAACCCTTTAGAAAATTTAAACCATTAGCCCACATAACTCTGACTTCTTGTCAGTTTTTCTCTTGATTTCTGTTCAAGGGCTTTAGAAACAGGGCCCTGGCTTTACCTCATTGAATCTGAAAGGGTCAGAAGAGGGAAGTCAAAGCTGTGGAGTCCAAGGTCAGTTGGGTTTCCTGTGTCAGTAGAGAACTGAGCTCTGTTGGTTTCTCTCTCTGTGGCCAGAGCCTGGTTTGGGCTCTGCCTCTTTGTTCTCTTCCCTTCAGCTGATGGCTCTCCCTGAGTGACATGCTGGCGTGCTCTGGCTCGTACAATGAGTTCAGCAGGTTGTGATGCTTGTTTAGCATTGTGGGGTAGTTAGGGTACTGGATGTCCTGCCTTGGGTCCATGCCCAGCTATGGCTGGTAATGAGACAGCTTTTAGTTGGAAACAGAAGTACAGTTTGGTTTAATAATATGTGAAAATGCTTAGAAAGAGTGGGGGGGTTAGACCAATCCACATGCATTTCCAACTCACCACGAGGCTTATTATCCCCTTGGAGCAATCCAGGCTGGCCTAATTCCTTTAGTCACCTTCTGTATATGTAAAAGTCAATACAGAAATCTGATTCCCCTGAGCAGTTCTCACTTTGAAGAGAAAGCCTCATTCTAAGCAGCAATGGTTTTACGTTGCTGGCCGTTCTGGGTTAAACCTGTCAAGTGTGGTTACTGGAGATGAAACTGTTGGCTCTCGGCATATCGGCGCACTGTGCTGCCATGGCTGACCTTGAGCATTTTACTTTCTTCTTTCCTTCTCCTGGTTGTTGACATCACCTTACACAACTTGAATCAGCGTGATGGTACCATAAAAATTAGAGTCAACCAGTCTGGTCAATTTACTCTTTCCGTTTCCTACAGCTTTAAGTTTAGGTACTCTGTAGAAGTTCTGAGTCATCATATCTGTTTTAAAAATCTGGCCAGACCTCTCTGGTCTGAAGTGTGCTGAAGCTGAATGCTGACCCTTATGAGAAACACACAGGCCCTAGAGTAAAAGTACTCTGTGATATGGCGTTGATGTATGTAGAAAGTAGTTTCTTTTGCCGTTACACCTGTGAGTACACACAGGTGTAACTACATTCCTTACTAATGTTCTAATGTGATCGAGTCACCCACCCTTCACATAAACATTAGTGGGGTCACCCCTCAGTCTCCTTTTATCCAAGCAAAAGAGACTCAGCTCTCTGTGCCTTTCCCACAGTCATTCCCTCCTTAGTGCTGCTTCTTGTCCACAGACCATCCCTTCCCTTGTTTGCCCTGAATCTCTGCCAGGCTCACAGTGGGGTGACTTGGTGAGCATCACTCAGCACAGGTGAGAGTAACTCCATAGAGACAGCAAAATGGTTTGAACATGCTGGTTGTACCTGTCTCAAAGCAGAGCAATGCTCTGCTCTCTTTCCTCATTTGGGATACTCTGTGGAATGTTATCACTAAATGAAAGAATACAGCCTCCCTAACACTGATGCCTAAGGAAGTCTATCACACTTGGACACTGTAAACACTAACCTCCTTATCCCAACCCTCCACATCTCCATCCTTTTCTCTGCTTATGATATCCATTTTTATCTTTCCTGTTACATTACTCCCACCACACTGTATTAATCATCTGGCCACTATCACATTGCACTTAATAACTGAACAAGATCTAATACAAAAATCCCTTCAAACCAGACGACTTAATACTCTTTTATGCTTAACTCCTTCTTTTATTCCACAGATGTGTTACAAACACTCATGAGTGTTCTGTAGTGGATGAAATGTTTTTAACATAGAAAGTTTAAAATATATGTAATTTATATAAGCTGTTTTAAATACCACTGTTCTTTTCTGTTTGATGGATTATTGCACATCCTGTGTTCATTGTAAAAAGAGACAAAATTGCTATTTTTGTGTGCAGAAAAGGACTAACCTCACCAAGTTATAAGCGTGGTTTAACATGTGGCTCTAAGATTAGAGCCAGAGATGGGACAGGCACCACTAATCACAGCTACAATATTCCCTTTTAACTGAAATACCCTCTTTTCAGGGGCAAAACAAATAACAGTCAGGAGCATGAGTTCAGCACTGCTGGGAACCACTGGCCTCTAATGAGCTTCCATTTTGTCTGCTTTTGTATTCTCTGATGCAGTGTCACCCTCTTGAGTGTTTTATACCTCATGCAAAAATTTGCTTTTGGTATTTCTTGGCCCTGCAGAACTCCACTGCTCATATGGGGTTTCCATCCCCAAAGTTGAATCATGGGCTTTAGTAGTCAGATCTGCTATCCCATTTGCCAAGCAGGACCTTTGCAGTTAGGCTCTGCAATCCCTTTCTGACCCATTTATGCCATGGTGTCCCAGTTGTTCATTTACCCTCCCAGTGCTTGCTTTCTTTGTGACTGTAACTAAGTGGGGTAGAAAGGAGCCTGAGATGATACAGCTTTCAGTGTGAAATGGATGCATGGAAAAAGCCCCAGTACCTTCGAGCCCCATGCAGACTTGTTCTATGGGCTGTGACACATCACCTGTGCTCTGGAAAACAAGCCGCTGATGAGAAGGTGGCTAGGAGAGAAAAGTAATAGGGATTTCTAAGCAGGATTTTGATTGACTCGTAATAGGTGATTAACACAGACAGAGTAATTGCCTTTATTTACTCACAGAAGAATCTTTACTTTCATTTTCAAGAAAGGATGATAATGTAAGTGAGAATCACAAATTTCCCCTGTCTTAGGTTTGCCTGGGAAGTCCGTATCATTTGCCTGTCATTTGCTAAAATAGACAGGATTTTTTAACTAGCAGATTGCTATTTGTTCACACAAAACCACTCTTTTTTCTAAATTGAAATAGTAATGACCCTTGTGTGACTGTGAAAGATTAAGCTCTGGGCTTTGAACACATCAGAGGCTTAAAAACACTGGTAAGTGAATATAGCGTTAGGTGATTAAGAGAAAGAGGTTGAACTTTGCATCTGGTGTAGCTACCGTAAAGCTTTCCTGAAAAACATAAACCAAATTACCCGAGCACTGGAAAATTACATTTTAAAATAATAATGGTTTCATTTAGTTTTATCATGCAGACTGACAGCTGGAGGAGACTCGGTCCGTTGCCGAACTCCCAAATCAACAAGTTTTGTCTCTTGACACACATGGGGGTGGGAGAAGCTGCTCATTTAAGATCGGTAAACAGCCTCTGCTGTGAATTTCTAATCCTTTCATTAAGTCTCGCTCGCTCTCTGATTGCTGGCTTTGTTCACTTTCCTTTCCTTTAATTCACTATCTTCTAAATTATAATAATTGAAACCACATTAAGACTGAGAAGGGGAATGGAAAAAGCTAAGCAGACAATCACCTTGTAAACATCTTGTGATGGTGATGGCTATTAAACAGGAACGTTCAGTACCAACTGAGGCACAGGCGAGCTTATCCAAGCAAATCAATGCAAGTTAATCTTTCAGTGTCAGCTGGCTGAGTTTTGGACTAGTGATGAATGCCTTGACTGGAAAGATGAAATGCTGGAATGCCAGGCACTGCTCTGACAGCTACAGATGGTGCCAATTACTGCCAGTAGAGCCTGTCCTGCTGTGAGCCCAAGATGTCTGATTTGTGGTCACAGAAAAATGAAAAAGAGGTTTCCCAGCTGGGTCTGTCACCTGTCCTATATTGCTCCATAGCAGAAATGGTATTCATGTTCTAAAATCAAATATCTTTGTATATTTATGCTAATGATCCCGCCATGCTAATTACCAGACATATGCCCTGGAAAGATGCAGACACTATTAGAAAATAGAATTCCCTTTCCTTTGATTAAAGTAAACTTCAGAAATTATACAAAAGTTAAAATGAACTGCAGTGTTGAAATAAAGGGGAAGAAGGTGAAAAGAGGAAGAACATGCAACTCAATAGCACATGCAGGCATTCTATGCTTAATATTTCTCCATGCAGTTGAAAGGGATTTTGAGGCTGTAAATCAGCACAGAATCTAGCCCATGGTCTTACCATACCAAACTCCAATGTTAATATAAGCCTTTATTTTCCTTTCTATGTTTGAGCCTTTTTTGTGTTTGTTTTTCATGTGCCGTCTTATTCCACCGCTACCCAAGCTATACAAATTGTCATTTATTGCACTTTCACATTATTTCCTGCCTCTGTGATATTTAAAGGGATTAGTCTAGACATCTGTGAGCTGTAATTGGCTTTTTCCGTGAAAGGGGATCAGCTGTAAGAACTTAAGCAACCCAGACTTATTTTACTTGTGATACTTGAAAGCCTTCTGGACAGAGCACCTTGGCTGCAATGATTTAGCACCAGGTTACTCAGTGTGCAAATACAGCTTCAGTCAACCCTTTGCCATCGAATCCACTGTGGTTTTTATCCACCTGAAAATAGCCCATGTGTTTTAATAAAAATATATATTGCAGTAACCAGTTCCAGGTTTACCTTGCTCTAGTATAGTGCTGTGAAGGGGGAACTGACAGAAAGCTCAGATTCTGAAATACACTTCCATTCTGCTTTTATTTGTAGATTAAATTAACAATAGCATGGTAATTATCCTTATTGGAGCATGAAATACTAATTGCCTTTTTTTGTCCCTCTCTTACCACAGTTTGCCTAACTGTTAAGGACAAGTAGATGGGGGTTGGGGGACAGAAGAGTTATTTCCATTTTATGAGACTCAACCTTTGCTAATGAAGCTATTTTTTCAACTTCAAACAAAAATGTTTAAACAAATCTTAGAGTTCTTGTAACAATAGTAGTAAATCAGTGGACAAACTGTACTGTAAAAATAACTCCTAGAGCAGCTGTGGAGTAGAGTGGGCCAAAGTACCTTTAGGTCCTGGTTTGAATCACAGAGTATTTGGTGCTTTCAGTAAAGCACTCACTTGCCAGTTGTAATTCCATATAAGCTGGAAGAACTGGCACTGAGAGTTGTTACCAACAGCTATGAATGATAAATTATAAGCTTTCAGGTGATCATTTCTTTATGTATTTGGTGATTAAATGGTGATGATAAAATAAGAGATGGGAAGAAACCACAACGTCTCTTAATTTATATATTTTCATCTTTTGCCAAGTGGTGAAGAAGGTTAAGACACCTGGGAGGAAGCTTGGGAAGACTTTCAGTGTGTCCATAAATTGCTGTAGCTTTCATGTGCCCGTTGTCTGAGAGTGCCATTAGGTGGAAATCTTTTATGTGTTACCAGGGTTTGCTTTCCCCTACCAATAGTTATTTAACTGTGAAAACTGAATATGCAGATTTTGCTGCCAAAGCACTCAGCTTCTTGTAGACCCTCTTGTTTTAGCGGGCACCAGTGAAATCATCTGCTTATACTGGTTCCCTTATTCTGTGTAGGCTGCCTGTATTTAAAGACTTTATCATTAATATAAATGCAAAGTGAGTCTGCTGGGCTATTGGTGGGAAGAACTTCTTAAAAAGCCATTATCTGAGTGGGTGAAACCCATAGGCTCCTTCTCAGGTACAGCTGTGGGGATTATACATTTGGTAGCGTAAAATAAAGTCTCCCAAGCTCCCTTTTTATCAGCCATGTAAGTTGGTAAAATTGGAGGGTTATTCCTGCACTACTAGGGATGCAAAAGCTGTGCCGAGACCTTATTACAGGGCAATGGGGCTGGTAGAGGGTGCCCAGAGCTGCGGGTGCTTTGCACAGCGGTGTGAGCCCAGGGCATCTTTCACGAGTCTTTTGTCAGACGGTGCCATTAGGCTGCAACCTCCTATTTGCTACAGGATTTTCATTCCTCTGTAGCAGTTCAACCCAGATATATAGGTTTTGCTGCCAAGGGTCTCAGCTTCTCATAGAGAAATATTTCGGTTGTCTTCTGAACCACTTTTTCATTTCCTGACTGCTGGGAGAAGAAGGATAAAACGAGTGAAAGCCACAGCGGTGGGCCCCCTGAGTACAGCAGTTTTTGGGGCAGATACACTGTTTTGTGTAACATTAAACCTGGAGAGATACTTAACCACTTTGCCTCAGTTCAGCATGTCTAATACTTGGCACAGATCAGTGTATTCGTGTTTCATTCAGCTTGGCTAACAGCCAGCTTAGAGACTGTATTTTCATTTTTGAATTTCACTTGGCAGATCCTTAAAAGTCACTGGAGAACTTTGCCTGGGTAATAAAAAGCAACTTTTTTTATTGAAAACTAATTATTTTTTCAGCTCCATGTGCCAGCTGTTTAAAAATGTTGTGGTCACGTTAGCGCATACTTTAATTACAGAGTTCCAGAAAATTGCCGATCCTATTCTGAAATGTTCCTCACAGCAGTTAATAACCCACTTATATTTGGCCACGTCCAAAATGTTAAAATACACAGATAGATTTTTCAGCTCTTATTAAGTATCAATTAACACAAAAAACACAAATACCAGGATAAAACATCTGCCTGTTTTCAGTGGAAAATTGTGAGTTGAAGGCTAGAAGAACAAGCTTGTGCATCCATGTAAGGAGGTTTGCAGAGATGCCCAGGACTCTCCAAGTCACTGTTAACACCAGACTCAAGATACTTTTGAAATTTCTTCTATTCCTGAGGAAGATAATTTTAGGCATCCCTGTGCATCCGTAGGCACCTAAACGCTCATGAAAATCATATGTGAAAAGACTCTTAGGATGCTTTAATGGACTCTGCTAGCTCAGAACACAGAACTTGGCTTTGGGAGGAGCTGGGCCATTGAGTGCAATGACACAGATACAGCACCACAGACCAGGCTTCTTGGCAGCTGTGTCCCTGAGCTGGACGGGGTTTGGTCTCAGGAAAAGAATAGTGGTGAGAACAAGGGGATCAGCAGGGAGGACAAGCACTACACGAACCAAAGCAGGAGGTCTTTTCTCCTTTGAAGTGAGCACCACAGGGATGGTGGGAGCTGGGTCCCTCTGTGCAGCTGCAGCTTCTCTGCATTCACCCTCCCTGTGCAACCCAGCTTCCCATGGTGAAGGATGTGTTTCTTCCAACACGCCGTGTCGCATGAGACTTCATCCTTCTTAGTGCCAGCGTTTGCAGAGCATTTGGCCTGCCAGATGCTGCTTCAAATTAAGGATGGGTCTGAGCCAAAATCTTGGGTTCAAACACCTTCACACTTTGGGAAAGTTTGTGTCCTGGTTTTATGGCATTACTCTACCCCTGCTTCATTTCAGTCTTACCTAGTTACAGTTTTTATATTCTCGGTGCAATCAGAAGCTGCAAAGAAATATAAAGGGAACAGAGTGGGTGGATATTCCATGGGAGAATAGTAAAACTTTGCCTGGCTGGAGGCGTGCTCGCTTTCTTCGGTCAATTTATTGAATGTATAAAAGGGATTGTTCAATGGACAAGAACAGTCCTGCATCCCTTCCTTTTTTACGCTCTATTTTTGGTGATACCTTCCGTATAAAATTAAAGTACCTTTTGCCTGTTACATTTGATTCATTCCCGTAAAAGCTAATGTGTTGCATATATATAAGCAGAGTTTTTATGTAAGTATATAAACACGAAGGGAAAATGGCAAAACAGATGGCAAGTAATGGAGCCATTTAAAAGCATTGCTGGGCATGCAATGCCACACATTTATGTTTCTCCTCCATAACTTTTTAATTACTCTTTGAGTTTGTTTAGATTGCATCTGACAGAACTTTTCCTCTCATGGCTTTGAAATAGATTGAAGATCTATTTAACCTATATTCCTGCATTTCAAGCGTATAGTAGTAGAGTATGTTACTGTAGCAAACCGTGTATCACAGAATCACAGAACATTAGAGATTGGAAGGGACCTCAAAAGATCATCCAGGCCAATCTCCCGGCCACAGCAGGATCACCTAAATCAAGTCACACAGGAACATGTCCAGGTGGGTTTTAAACGTCTCCAGAGAAGGAGACTCCACAACCCCCTTCCAGTGCCCTGTCACCCTCACTGTGAAGAATTTCCTTCTCGTATTGATGTGGAACCTCCTATGTCACCATTTGCTTATATGAAGTTATGTCTAGTTTGTGTTGTTTGAGACAACTGTAACTGTTGCATGTAGCCAGTCCTAGAAATAAACAAAATAAAATGAAAATGTCAGCTATTGTGAACATGTGAATCTCAAAATTATTTCTTTGACTGCAGAATGTGTCAGAATAATGCAGCCGGGGATGTCTTCAGACACTGAAAAACTCAAAGTAGACTGACTGTTTTGATACTGTGTGATCTGACATTTTCTCCCAGGAAACAAGGAAAACCAAGGAGACAAGGCAGTGTAAGGTGAAAAGCGAAGGGGGGAAAAAGCACATTTTAATGAGACATTTACAAATTGTTCAGCGCAGAGAGAGGCACATTATGCGAGCACTTTGTCACTGTAAATATTGCAGATGTCGTTCCTCTGAGTTTGTCCTGAAGCATTATTAGAACAAAATATACAAACATACGGCCAAATGTTTTTGTGTTTGTATTAATGCGTTTGACTCCGTCAGGCTTGAGCGGGGAATCCAGATTTGCCCCACAATCAAACAGTCATTAAGACCCAAGACTAATTGCTGCGACGATTAATTCCATGCAGACACCAGTATTGTTCCGTATTGTTTGGCTGGTGGTGGGGTTTGCCCTGCAACACGGGGAAGAAAAGCAAAATCCTGGTGGAACTACAACCCATATTATGTGCTAACTGTGGGTTTCCTGTGCACCTTAGCCAACCCCACATACTGCCTGCAGCGGGGAAGCCAGCAGGTAGGTTGAGCCATTCTCCTGAGAGGTTCTTCCAGGGGGACAGGCTGGTCCTGACTCATGGGCTGAGAGGCGGCTTGAGGGCAGCCAGCCAAGAACAGCCAAACCTTCAACAGCCACACTCCTACCTGCATGACATCTGGATCTCTCACACCCGTGGGACTGGCTGAGACTGCAATCACACAGCTGGCTCTGTTGATCTTGTCCAAAAGAAAGTTTTGATCTACTGCTTGTCAGATATCCCTGGCCTATCACTGCTGGCAGACAGGCTCTGCTGAGGTGTGGGGCTGCTGCTGGGGCTGTAGCAAGGCAGCGGGACCAAGTCACAAAGCAAAAGACTTGTGCAGAAAAGAGGACAAGAGAGAACTGGCACAAGCAAGCCCTCATATAAAGCAGGAAAGGGTCCTTCTTGCTGAGGAGCAGATCATTACGAACAAATCATCTGTGTCTTTCTGTGTCTTTAGCGTCCCATCACTGAGCAAAACAGCTCAGTTCCTTACGCACCCCACATTACTTTGGCTATTTCACCACCCTTCCACACTTTACTACCAGGACCCTAATAGATTTTATTGCTGTTTCTATTGCCCTAAGCCATCGGTCCCCTTTACCTATTTATTTAATGGTTGTACTGGTTCAACTGGATTCAGGCGATGTTGAAAAGTGTGCAGGTGGAGGCATAAGCAGTAATGAGGAGTGAGGATGGAATATCTGCTGGTCTTGTCTCTGCTGGTTACTTGGCCGGCTGCATTTGTCATGACTTAGTGCTCTTTCATGTGGTGTAGGGAAGTGCGATTGCTTTGGGGCGAGCTTCCGCCTGAATCGTCTTAGGTGCTGCATGTGTGTGAGGTCTTGTGGCAGGTATCCCACAGGCAGTGTCACTGGCTTCCTCCACGGTAGGTGGCAAAGCTGCGGCTGAGTTCTACAGGGGTGAGACGGGTCCTTAAGAGGAAAGCTTAATGGTTTTGTTGTGTTCCTTTTTATCAGACAGTGATAGTTCCAGTGAGAGCCAGCAAAACCAGAGCATTCCTGGATGTCTCAAATGCTTTATTTCCCTCTTCAGATGTTGCCAGGAAGTATGGTTGTTTTTCTTTATGCCATATTAAAAAAATACAGTTGAGCAAAAAAGTTCATATTTTCTTAAAACTCGATCATGCTTTATAAATTACTAATGTTTACTTTTTTTTGGCTGCTGGGCTTTTCTGGAAAGCTGCCGTATTCTTAATCTATCAATGTGTATGTGTGCACTCCCTACCACCAGGAAACATAATTAATGTTGGAAAATTTTGGCTTTCAGTCTCACAAGCCTAAAGAAACATTTTAGTTTGACAGAATGGCTGACAAAATACTCATTTGTTTTGGGACAGACCCTTACCTAGGTGCGTGGAGACAGCGTGAATAGGAAGCAAAGCTTCTCCAGAGCTTCCAGCAGGAATAAACATCAGATTGGAACCTGTCTTTGGAAAACTTTTGCATCCATTTTAATTATGCATTTGTAATAGGTGGTCCTGCTCTGGCAGGGGGATTGGACTAGATGATCTTTTGAGGTCCCTTCCACTCATGGTGCAATTAGATTTTAGGAAAGAAAACTAAAATTAAGAATAGCCTTTAACAAGTGTTAGCTTCTTTTATTTAAGACAGTTTGGTGTGCCCATGAAAAATAAATGTGTATTCCATTTATAGTACGACAGACGAAAGTAGACAGACTATGTAAGTGCAAACAGAGACAAATACAAATTTCATGAATAAGATGGACTGCTTTCAGGAGTCAAGGTAATTGTAAAAGATCTATCTGGTCTAATGTGACTGCTTTATAATTTTGTCATGCCTTTGTAACACTGGAGATCATTAGGAACTGTCTCCAGGGAAAGGAACCTGTGTCTAAAATCAGTTTGGGCCCATTATCTTCAGTAGGAGACTGTCTATACTCCAGGCATCCTGAATCCCGTGTTTACTGGGGAAGGCGGCACATTATGTAATAGATATTAATACAGTGGGACCCCACATTTCCAGAGCTCATAAATGTGAGTGACTCGGAGAGTAGAACATCAGTCTGCCCCTGTCTCTGCTGTGCCTCCTGCTCCTAATGCTCTGTGGGGATTCTGTGTTTCCTTCCCTTGCTTTCATTATTGTTTATTCTGCTTTGTCTTCTCCCAAACCACTCATTTGCCACGACAAATCTCTAGCACGCAACTCAGAGGATGTGTACTGGTGAACTGGCACTGGGCTTGGGATGAACTTTGGTAACTGTTCCCAAAGCTTTTGCTGTTCATGAGGTTCCTATGCTGTCATACACATCACATGGAGGAGAGGCTGAAGCAATAAAGGCACACACATGCCTTCCTGATGATAACAGCCAGCTAGCTGGTTACCAGCAACCTAATTTGTTATGTGTTCATGGGGCCAAATTTCTTCCTCTGCTATCCTCAAGCATATCATTTTTAAGCTACTCCTTTAAAGTTAGTGGTAACGTTGAAATAACATAGCACACGGATACACTCTAGAGTAATCTAACGCCAAATATGACTGTGAGATGCTAGCAATCAACATTTTTCCAGTATTATTTTGAAAATTAATATAGCATCTGAGGCTTTTCACCTCAAATACAAACAAACAAAAGCTAGAGATTACTGTTAGATCTTTAACAAAAGATCTGGCTTTCCAACATTCTTTTAGAAATTTTGTGGTTTTCAAACAGCTATGGATATCTTTTGCTTCCCTTTGAGGCTGAAAATGCCATGAATCACAACGTAAAATACTTACTAGTCCCCTGTTTGCTAATCAAAATCTGTAAGAATTGGCACAGTGCTGCAGAGTCAGCATTTAAAAAACATAAACTTGGAAAGACTTTTTAACAATCTAAATATATTCCTTTATGTGCTTCTAAACAGTTTTAATAGCTTTGGAAATAGACCTTTAAATGTGATGATGTCTTTAAAAACTCCGGGTTGCGTCATGAGGCACATTACGCAAAGGTGTAGGTAACATTAAACATACGAGCTCTACAATGACTGTACGAATACATACAAATGATACCTTCTGAGATCACAGAGAAATTACATGTGTAAGCTTTGGATAGATGTTATCTCTAGCCCCAAAATTGACCTAAATCTGATTAAATAGTTATTCACCAGAAGAACAATAAATAACTCCTGGGTTTATCTGTTACAAAGATCTCTTTTGAGGTCATCTGTACAGATATCTAGGCTTTCTCTTGTAATATGATGACTGTATCTCCATAGGCAGAGTCTTGGGAAGCCTTTGATGCCCTTCTGACAGGTGCTGAGGAATTTCAGGATTAGTGAAGCCTCAATAAATTGAAGTGTTGGCGATGCTGCTAAATTAACTCACTCCCTGAACAAAAAGCTAAAAAGTATGTCTCTAGATCATTTTAATACTGGAATATGCATCCACGTGCTCATATTTCTTTCTCAAATTCCTCATCCAAATGATACTGATAGTAGCAAAGTGAAAATAAACAGCGCACCTATGGCAGACAGGCTTATGTGATTTTTAACATTTATATTAAACTAGTAAAAGAGATACATGACTGTGTCCAACTAAGCCATGGGGCACAGCCCTGCAGGCATCTGGGTTGTGGGTTGTCACCACTCAACCTACTATATTAAATGCCACCCAGGTTTTAGATTATTGAGCCAGTCAGTTTCGGCAAATGAGTTGTGAAAGGACAAACAGCCAAAAAGGATGTTTTTAGTTCAGTAACAGCTTAATGCTGCTGGTAGCTCCTACACTGTAAGAGCCTATCAGAAATGTGAAGTCTAATCTTTAAAATTCAGTGCTCCAAGCTGATTTCTTTTCTGCTTTAAGAAAGCTGGGCTAAATAACTTAAGTTTCTCTTTCTTAGCTTTCAGTTGAAGTCTAAATAAAACTCAAAACTGATCTCTTTGGACTTACTCCATGCTACTGACCTCACATCCATCTGCTCACATACCCTCTCCCAGCATGGCCACCTCCCTGTGACAGTTTTCCTCCTTGCATATTAGGTGGTGCATTGGAGAGAGGTTATTTTGCCTCTTGATCTCCACTGCAAAGTATGAGACATGGTCTACTCACACCCTGCAATGATAGAACAAGATTTTTCTTTTTAAAAAAATACCAATCTTTTGTTTTCAGCTATTTCTATTTCTTTCTTGTGTGTCTGTCAGATTTTGTCTTGGAATACTGTGTAAAGTGAAGTGCACTGCATTGCAATGTTGTAAAGAGAGCTTCTACTTGAATGAGGTGCTTCCCAAGGAGTAACAATATTTGTTGAGCAGATGTTATTCCATTCTGAATAATGGAAACCATTTGGTGTCCTTCGAAATCATCATGAGGGCAGTAGACAGGAATAAAAAAGATTCAGCAGAGATGTAACAGCTGGAGAATTTCTTCCCCCCTCCCTCCATACCATGAATAGTAGCTATTGCAGATGTTTCAAAATGGCTGAGGTGCTGTTCAGGAGAAAAGATCCACAGCTTTCTGCACCATGTGAAGCCATGCAACTGGCTCCTGCATCCTGCTGAGCTATTCAGTAGAAAGCTCAGCTGGGTCATGGAGTTCCTGCCAAGGGGCCAGAGGGCAATTCCTGTAGAGAGCATCAAAATCAGGGCAGGAAACTCTATTCCCTGTGCTCCTCTGAGTGTAATACAAAATGTCCCGCAATGGGCAGTTTTGTTTTTATTAGACAGAAATCCTTCTTTGTGCCAGGAGAGATCATCAGTTTGGTAACTTAGCAGATATGGTTACACTTCATTTACCCAGCTTATTAAAGGCAAAAAAAAAAAAACCAAACCACTCCAAAGCGAAAAAAAAAACTTTTGTTCCCTGCCTTGGATCAGAGGAAATGCAACTTGCATTATTTTTACTTCAGGAAGCCTTTAAAATATTTAAAGCTGCTGAGCTGATTGGCAGCTTTCTGCCAGTTGGATACTCGCGTGCCATCCTGCACAGGTATTTGTGAAATCTTGACCCACTGGGCTCTTTTCCGAAGACCTACTCTGAGGCTTTGCCATTGTGTCTGATGGAGAGGATCAGAAAGCCTCATAAAATAAACTGAGGCTAGTAGCTGGAGTGATTTATTGCAGGACTCCTATAAGAGTGTTTGGATCTGGTTACCTCAGTAGTCACACACCAGCTGAATTTGCAAAGATTGACTTGGTTGCATGTAATAAGCAATATATTTGCAAACAACTTCATACCTACTGCCTTCTGTCCCGGATTTTTATATGCACACATATATATAAAATTAAGCCATAATACAGATTTGTGAAAGCAGCTGTTGTACAGGACATTTTTGTCTCCTGCAACTCAGTTGTCTGAAGAATCTCTAAGCTGTAATGAAGTCCATCAATTTTAACAAAGTCTTTTATGTTATAGGGCAGCACTGAAATAACACACATTTGTACACCCTTAACTACAGGATCACAAAATACCTTCACAATTAAGAAGTGGTAGAGCAGCTATAATCTGAGAAATGTCAGTCTTTAGTAGATAGAGTCAGAAGAAATCACTGCTTTATTAGCGAGAGTTTGAAGATACTACAGCCACTCAAGAAGAATATTAATCTACTTTAGATCTATTCTTCATTAATTCTTGAATACTTGACAGGCTTTTTCATTTAAAATTCTGTTTTCCTCCTTTGAATATCCACCCTTGTTTGTGCGTTGGTACTTAATTTTCTTATGGTCTCTGCAAGCCTTTTTCATTTCTGAATGAATACTTTATATCAGCAGACTGTCACAGAAAAGTTCCAATGCGGTTTGAAAGTAAAATAAGAAAAGAATGTTGCTTTGCAGAGGAAAGCAACACTTCTGACAGTGTGTTTCATTGCATCTGCCAGCCTAGAGTCCAGGTCATTTTCATATTAGGAAAAAAAACCTTGCAGCCTGCACAAATGTGATTGTTGTACAAAGTCAGTCTGAAGTCTTTGAGAATTCCATTTCCAAGTTATACTGGTATCACAGAATCACAGAATGTTAGGGATTGGAAAGGACCTCGAAAGTTCATCCAGCCCAATCCCCCTGCCACAGCAGGATCCCCTAGATCAAGTTGCACAGGAACATGTCCAGGCAGGTTTTAAACATTTCCAGAGAATGAGACTCCACAGCCTCCCTCGGCAGCCCCTTCCAGAGGTCTGTCACTCTCACTGTGAAGAATTTTCTTCTCAAATTTATGTGGGACCTTATTGCTGTCTACAACTACCTGAGGGGTGGTTGTGGCCAGGAGGAGGTTGCTCTCTTCTCTCAGGCAGCCAGCACCAGAACAAGAGGACACAGCCTCAAGCTGCGCCAGGGGAAATTTAGGCTTGAGGTGAGGAGAAAGTTCTTCACCGAGAGAGTCATTGGCCACTGGAATGGCCTGCCCAGGGAGGTGGTGGAGTCGCCAACTCTGGAGCTGTTCAAGGCAGGATTGGACATGGCACTTGGTGCCATGGTCTAGCCTTGAGCTCTGTGGTGACAGGTTGGACTTGATGATCTATGAGGTCTCTTCCGACCTTGGTAATACTGTGATTCTGTGTGATACTGTGAGTTCTAGCTTACACCTGTTGCCCCTTGTCCTATCATTAGATGGCACTGAGCAGAGCCTGGTTCCATCCTCCTTGACACTTGCCCTTTCCATNGGTTCCATCCTCCTGACACTTGCCCTTTCCATATTTATAAGCATGAATGAGGTCACCCCTCAGTCTCCTGTTTTCCAAGCTGAAGAGACCCAGCTCCCTCAGCCTTTCCTCATCAGGGAGATGCTCTACTCGCTTCATCACCTTCGTGGCTCTGCGCTGGACTCTCTCCAGCAGTTCTGTGTCCTTCTTGAACTGAGGGGCCCAGACCTGGTCACAATATTCCAGATGCAATCTCATGAGGGCAGAGTAGAGGGGGAGGAGAACCTCTCTTGGTCTACTAACCACCCCTCTTCTAATCCACCCCGGGATGCCATTTGCCTTCTTGGCCACAAGGATACAATTCAGGTAAGACCAGAAGTGGCTCTAAGTCAACCTTTTTATGGCTCAAGAAATTAAAGCTGTTTTGCTTAATTTTCCTGAGAGAGATACTGTCAGATCCACTGGAAATATTGGAGCAGTTGTATGATGTCTTTGGTAGTGCACACTTGGTATTAACCAGCTGACCAATGTGTACGAAGGTCAAGAGTAGCCCCTGCATAGTACTGTATGTGCCCTGCCTGGCCAGGATGAGTGAAGGGATACTGGGTTATTCTACTGTGTGAGGATTATGGGCCACAAACACAGACCTCTGTATTGTTTCACAACTTGTTCTGTTTTGAGCAAAGAAAGTCCTTTCTTTTTATAATAATGGAAAAGCTAGGCCAGATGTATTTCCCAAGCAATTTATTTTCTGCCTTGTGTATCTGTTCACATGTTGATACATGGCTTCCTTGTGTTCTCAGGGTAATCCATCCGTTATTGTAAATTCAGAGATCCCAACACTGCTGAGCCTCACCTCCCTAATTTGGTGGATCTGTTAGGAAGAGAGTCTGCTTGGCTCTCAGAGGTCAGTAGCGGCAGAGATGGTCGTCTCTGCAGGGGGAATTGGAGCAGGTAATTTAGCTCCTGATCCAATTTCATCCAGGGCGGAGCCGCCTTCTTACAACTCTCCAGGAATATTGGGACACCAGGGTTAAAACATCAAAACTTTGCGCCCAGGTTAAACTACCTGTGCTTGTTTGGAGTGAGCACGGTTGACTTGGATTCCTAAAAGGTGACCATTTGATTTTCTGATTTGCTCTTCCAGAGACAAGGAAATTCCCCTAATAATTCTTACTGAGACTTCCAGCTTGTTGTTTACGGCTTTTGCTGTCATTTTCATTAACAGCAAATTGTTCAGTATGATGCTAAACTAAGCTATATTAGATCAGCTAGAAATCTTTGTAGGCTTTCAAAGCATGGGCATTACATATTCAAAACAGGACCTAATGTTTCAGAGATTCATATTCTACTATAATTATATGGTTCAATGCAAGTGATTATATCTCTTCTTCAGTATCGGACTGAAAAGTTTTGGTTTGCTGGCTTCCTCATAATTTACTGCCGAGGCATAATAGGCCAGTCTTGCGGAAAAAAAGATGATAAATGACGCTGGCAAGGATTCATAGATTTATTAAATTTCTATCAAACAGTGCAACAAAAAAAATCTGCTTAAGTTAGAAATGGGCTCAAATTTTTTAATCAAAATTCATGAGTCCTGATGCTTGGTTCAGTAGGTCCAGGGAAGGCTTGAATTGAGGCCTGATTAAAGAAAATAAAAGGCTTATTTGAAGTAATTTTTCAATGACGGCTTTTAATTGGATGTTAAATCAAATTCTTATCTGCTTTTCTGCAGATAGCACATTATATAAAATACAGTTAGTGGCACTACCACTGTAACTGATACACTGAATAACAATTGACTTCTTAGTCTACACCAAGAGGATAGAAGGAGTGCAGTTGTCAACCTGTCAGAAATTAAGTATGTAAATTAATGCTTAAGTGTATGAGTATGATTTACAAGAGGCTCTGTGAGCTGTCAGTAAAAATACTGATTTCTTCCCCCTCCAAGGTTAACAATTACTCTCTGACCTTTACAAATCTGGGCTACATTTTTTCATTTTGCTTTTTCCTTTTTTCCTTTCTCTTTTTTTTATAATAGTGTGGTGTTCCAGAAATGCAAATAATGCTGAAATAAATCTGAAGTAATCTTTCATGTACAATTAGCAGTATCTTACTAATACCTCTTGTATTTCATGAGTGTAAAGATAATAGACTTATTATTTAGTCTGATGGCTGCAGTATCTGTGAAATTCATTGCTAGCTTCTTTTGTGGACTTGGTTGTAGAGTAGCACTGTTTATGATGAGGATGTATTCCTAAGAGGCTATACATTAATTTTGTAATGTTTTACTGCTGACAATAACATCTGATTTCTTGGGCTTAGGGAAAAAAATCTATCTCAACTAGACTAATCAGGACCTATAAAGATAAGTAAAACATGCTGTAGAATTTATGCAGCCCAGAGTGTGGGAGAAAGAGGATAACCAGCAAGGTTTGAGCGTCAATGGTACACATACTTTTTCTTCAGCAGGGGAAATTCATATGAGTGGTGTTTTTTTCTACTGGAGTTTGCACTGTACACAGCATAATCACTGTGCTGAACATTGCAATTATTTGTACCACTGGAATTTGCATCTAGTTCTTTTGTATTCCCCTGCCTATTCCTCCACAGAAGTGTTCCCACAGGAAATAAAACTCCATGCTTGGAAATCTTCCCCGAGATTTTATTTTAAATTCAGAGAAACTCTCCTCCAAAATAATATCTGAAGCTTCTGAGAACAGTTGAAGTTCACAATCTATAACAGCATTTTTCCACAAAGAGGCAGTATCGAACATGAGGTGCTGTATCTGAATTGCAGGATGCTCAGGCCCGGGGTGGAGAACTAGATTGTCCTAATGGTTTCCTTGTGGTTTCTCATGCTCCTCCATCTTAGGTACCCAGCAGACTGGCATCCCTAACTTTGGCGGCCAGGACAAGAGTACCAAGAAGGAAGGGAGAGCACGATGAAAAAGTATTGAGTTGTAAAACAAGGTTAAGGAATTCCAACTTCTCCCAGTGCCTTGTAAAATGCCCCCTCTGAGCACAGACAAATAATCTTCAAAAGATTCTGAAATTTGGTTCGGATAATCATCAAAAAATTCAGCTTTTTCAAAGCTTTGAAGTCCCTTATTAGTCGTGCCCCAGAGCACGTAAAGCTCCAATGGCTTGTGGGCTTCTCTAGGTACTTGACACATTGCAGCATGTATCGGATCTTCCCACCTGGGCTGGCAATAATCGGAGAGTGCCACCATGCTCTGGGCAGCTCTGGGGTTATCTGCCAGTGTCGGCTGTGAGAGAGGCTGCCTCATTTCCATCAAAGATGACCGTGTGTAGCGGCTGCTTGCTCTCTGTCAGCACCAGGAGCTCTCATGTCAGCCTGCAGGTGACTACTCAGAGGAGCAGGTAGAAAGGTCCTCTCCGAGTCCCTGATTTAGTGACTTGCTCAAGCACCTGGTTAACTATTCAGTGCTGTGTGGAATCAGGGCTTCTCTGCTTCCCAAAGAAAGAGGTCATCATGAAAGAAATTTGGATTTCATGATAATGCTCTTCTTGTATGTCCTCCTCTATAACAAACATCCCTGTTTGAGGGCTGTATTCACTAACTGGGAAATGTCAAAAATTTTTTTTTTGGAGGTAAATTCTTATCATTTTACTATTTCAATGGGTTCTGCATCAGAATACCTGAAGTGGATATTCCTTTCCTGTAGATGTGATTTCGGCTCCCTGTAGCAGTCCTGGCAAGTTTCCCATGTTCTACTTTAAATTCTGGGCTGTTTCTCAACTGGTGGAAATTAAGCTGTGCCAGCTTAAACTCCACAGAACTCTGACACCTGAACACGAGCAGGCTTGAGTTTGCATAATCAGAAGGGGTACCTCAGCCATTGTCCCTGTAAGATAACGTAAATATATGGGCATGTAAGTCAAGTTATATGTGGGAGGTAAATGAGTATCAGAGAGGAATCTTTCAGGCTACAAAAGTGTATGCAATTTTTCACTTAATCTTGATAGCGGCAAAATTAATCTTCTAACTAAATCTGTGTTATTTGGTAAATACCCCAACAAACACTGGCAACAGTTCATGAGGGGTTTTTCTTCTAACAGCCTGGAAGACAAATAGCGTGTTGCTCAATCAGATATGGTTCTAATTATAGCATTTGCATTGTACTGTTTTAATTGTCCTCTTAAATGCAGTTTTTGACATTCTGCCAAGAACTTCTCAATGATTTCTTCATTGAATAGAGGACTTCTAGTCATCCACTACATTTCTTAAGGCCATAATTTTCAACAGCATTAAAAACCACTTTTTCTTCCTTGCCTTGTTCTGCAACTAAAATCATTTATCTCAAGAACAATTGTCCTGTCACCCATTTACTTGGGAAGTACAGTCTCCTTTTTTTTTGGTAACTCTGCAAAAAATGGAGATGGAGTAGTTCAGGGAATATCTCTGCCATATTGCTTGGCTTACATCAGGGAGATGATGGTGATGTAGGTTGTTGCTCCTGGGATGAAAGGATTTAATAAGTAGGAAATTGACAAAATTCATTTCTTTCCACACTTTTCAAATTATGCATTTTTCATTATGTTTTGTGTATTCGGAAGTCATGGAAGATACTCTTTAGTTTTTCTTTTATGAAAAGAACCTGCCTTAGGGTGACACGGTTTTAAATTCTTGTGGAGAAACTATGAGTGGAAACTATTTTGCTCGTTGTTTTATCTCTGTGCCTGCTTTGTAGTTCATGATTTTGCACAGAAAATTACACACTATGGGGTAAATTTTAAATGTGGTTATAAATTGCCAGAGGAGACTGCTGCTGCAAATAATAAGAATGAATTTGAGAGGCAACCCAATAGTTCAGAGCAGGGGGCAATGCTGTAGAATTAGGAAGAGGCATTTAAGGTCATTCAGAAGCCATCAACCTTTGTCAGTCCCAGATACTTTTTGTGATTTGTTTTTTTTTCTCTCCTCAAAATATATTTAGGAAAGAAGGGCAACACGTGAATGTTATTCCCATTACATTCATATCAGTGCAGGCCTGCTTTATTGAGCAGGAGTGTCTGCTGTTGAATTACGAGTTTCTGGTAGTCTGGAAGACTAGGTTTTACCTTGTCACACAAATTGACTAACACATTTGCCATTATAAGGAAACATTTTTTCACAGAAAAGGTGGTCAGGCACTGGAATGGGCTTCCCAGGGAGGTAGTTGAGTCACCATCCCTGGATGTATTTAAAGATCGTTTGGATGAGGTGTTGAGGGACATGGTTTAGGGGTGAACTTGTAAGGTAGGGTAGATGGTTGGACTCTATGATCCCAGGGGTCTTTTCCAACCAGAGTGATTCTGTGATTCTGTGGTTGAGTCCTCATACCTGGATGTGTTTGAAAGTCGCTTAGATGCAGTGTTGGGGGATCTGGTTTAGGGGTGAACTTGTAGAGTAGGGTTGATGGTTGGACTTGATGATCCCAAGGGTCTTTTCCAACCTGAATGATTCTATGATTCTAAAGTTTCAATTATTAGTTATCTGTTCATATCCTCAAAACCCAAACATTTGCAAAAATTAAAACTACTTGTTAGTCCCATCGCCTGTCAAACACTTGATAGACATGCTTACTTTGGTGTATTTAAGCTGTTGAATTCGACTGAAAGCAATCTATATTTTTGTTAAATGCCTACAAGCACTTGATCCCAAGATAGAAAGCATATCTACTTTGGTAGATGTGGCTCAAGCCAGTGTTTAAATGCTTCACTGAGCCAAGACCTTGTTTCTGAAGAATGTATTTTCCAACAGCTAAACCCCAGTGAATTCTAATGGCCATTCAGATGAGGCAAGTGCTTAGGTTATCAGGTCTGCAGGAGAAGGTAGCAAGTATCCTGAAGTTGCTCCCACTGTTCATTTTCTTAATGATGTTTATAATGGTTCAGAAATATTTTGTTTTAAAAATGTACATTATAAATTTATTGTAGACATTTTTACTGAAGTGTTTCTTTTAATCACCAGTTCAATCATTTTATTGCATGCTCTTCAAGAAAGCACATGCAGCCAAAGACTCATCTGTAGATGGACATCATCCAACTCATTTCCATAAATGTCATTCATTTACTAGGAATATTTGAACGTGGAGCTAAAGCCTTACAATACATGTCCTTTCTATTTCCCCAATCTGCAGATTGCTTTTCTGATAGCACTAAGCATCTGATTGTTTTGAAAAGATTAACTAAAACGGAAATAATAAGTAAATTCACCTAATTTTACCCAAACAAATGCTGCAGTTCCTCTTAAGTGTTGTTGCTTGATAACTGGAGTGCTGCTGCAATGATGTTATAAAGGGTTGCACACACACACACATCTCCAGCTGGATTATTTCAGCAGTGAATTGGAGTTTGATCACTGAAATTCATTGTCGACTAATTTGCCAGTAGTGAAAGCTGACAGAGACCTGTGAGATCAGCATAGTTCTGGCAGTTTATATCAACAGTGAATTTGACCCATTATCTTTTGTTGTTAAAGCTTTAATTCTTTTGAAGTAGTTGTATCCTTTGTCCATGGTTAATTATGATATTAAATTGCAGAGGAATGTTTCCATTTTCTCTAACTGCCTAATCTAAGCCTTTGGTCTGACACATCAGATTAGCTGAGATTTAAACCAATGACCTCCTGGCTCTGGATAATGTCATTTTGGTTCCTATACAAAATAACAGGGCTGTCCTTGTTCAGGTTACACTAAATCACAAGCTGATGAGAGGTGACGGGTTCTGCAGCAGCTCTGAATCACGTGTTGTTTAATTTCTGCCTCTATGGGCCAAATTCCTCCAGATAAAAGGTACAGAAGGTCACCCCCTGTCCAGAAACACTGTTCTGAGATCACAGCAGTGTTCCAGCAGTGTATTTGTGTTTTGGCAAGTTATCTAGTAATGTTCTTATAAAAGAAAAAAAATTGAAAAACTGTTTATAAGAGCAGCCGCCCAAGCAATGCTTTCGTGTGCAGTCCATCTCTCATTTATAAATAATGGGTTAAAGTGAGAAGATCTTGTGTAAAAACACCATTAGGCTTAGCTTTTCTCAATAGCATCAGAAGATGCTGTAAATATATTCTAAAGACAGTGGTCAGTCCGAAGCACTTACATGCCAGCTTACAGACTTGACATGCTCAGAAGTCAGCATCTAAGACAGCAGTTGGCACAGATCAAGTTGGAAGTCTAAATGTCAGTGAGTGGTAAGTGTCTAAATCTCAGTCTCTCAAGTCATTGGGTTGTTATTTGAGTGGTTGCTCCCTGAGGTGGACAGAAATGTCAGGAGAAAACTGTTCAAAGAGATGTTGCACCACTGAGCTGTTGGATCATAGTTAGCCTGTTGAGTCTGGACTGTGATCTTAAAGTTGTCATGAGCATTTTTAAATTTCATTTATTAATATTCCAGTCAAAATGAGGGTTTTTTTAGCTTTCTAATGAACCCTAGACGTTTTATATTTTGAACATTAGGTGTAATCATTTGTTCTCTGTGAATCTTTACAATAGATAGGTGCATGTCCCTATTCTTGTGGAAATAGAAGAGGGAACTGACGTTTGGGAGGAGAAAATGAGCTAGGAACAGATTCTGGATGGAAAGCCAGACTTCTGCAGCTACAGAGAAGGAACTGCCACAATCTCTGCATGCTTCAGTGAAGCCTTCAAAGTTTCAAATCTTAACAGCCAAACTTCTTTAGAAAAGCTTGGGTTCATGTGTCTTTTTGTGTGCATAAGCATCAAGGATTTTGATGTTGTCGTGCAGTTTCAACCAACTGCTGTGAAGCTGTTGAATACAGATAAAGTTACTGTGAGTCTTGTGAAAATCGTGGCATACAAGACCATACACCAGCCCTACTAGTGGTGCTAGTTGCATACCACTAGTGGGCTACTGGTGGCAGGACTGGAATATTAACTCAGTTTATGTCAACACAGAAGAAGTCCCTTTCAGCTGGAGACCTGACTCCACAGACAGCTAGACCTTGCTTGTCATGGTTTTGCTGAAAACGCATGTTCCAGGATTTAAGCAAGGTGGTCCTGGCAATATTTGAATCGCACCTCTGACAGAGCTTTTTATCTTGCTACCACCACAAGAACTTAGTTCAAAGACACGGCTGGTAGGTCACATCACGTTTTCGTCTAAGACAAGACTAGCTTGCGGTCTTGAAGTTTCCCTTGCAGTGCGGCAACTAAAATCACCAGAGGGCTGGAGCACCTCCCCTGTGAGGACAGGCTGAACAACCCCAATTTGTTCAGCCTGGAGAAGAGGTGGCTTTGAGGTGACCTTAGAGCAGCTTTCCAATAACTGAAGGGGGTAGGGCTTTTTACATGGGTGCATAGTTAAGAGGACCAGGGGAAAGGGTTACAGACTTGAAGAGGGGAGATTTATGTTGGACATTAGAAAAAAAAAATCTTTCCTGTGAGGGTGGTGAGATGCTGGAACAGGTTGCCCAAGGAAGTTGTGGTTGCCCCATCCCTGGAAGGCCAGGTTCCATGAGCCCTGAGTAACCTGATCTAGTAAAGGTGTCCCTGCCTATGTAGGTGGGTTGGAACTAGATGATCTTTAAGGTCCCTTCCAACCTTGGCCATTCTATGAATTTAGTAGTTTTAGATGTCTGTATACATGAAACTCCACTGAAGTTATCCACCCACTATTTCTGTCTTACCTTCTTGACATGTCCACACAGTGTCAATATGCTCAATGCCAGACATCTTTCTAGACTATCCGCAAAACCTTGACTTCCAGACGGAAAAACACGCCGATGTGTTCCATGTTAATTAGAGATAAAATGATCTTTCTCTCCACGTTAAATGTCCTATTCCACCTACCAAGTATCATTCAGTATTTTCAGGTTCAAAACCCATAAAGGTCATGTTTCCTTAGGAGTGAAGGGAGCAATTAGGACAACAAATTTATTTCATTTGATAAAAGTTCACATACTTTAATCGCCAAGTAATAATTACAGTAATCTGTAAATTAGTCAGATAAAATATTAATTCATTTGGCACAGTCCTGGCGTGCACTGTCACAACAGTGCCTGACAGGACTAGCTGAAATCCTGTAGTTACCTTTTTAAATACTACAGAATTTCTTCATTGTTGTGATAAAATACAGATGTGGCTTCAAATGAAACTTGCATGGTGAGCAGAAATAGAGTATATAATTAGAACAAAGAGGGCTTAAATCAAATTAATCTTTATCTGACAGGAACATTTACATTTACATCACTGAGTGGAAAGTCATAGCCAAAATTGAAATTAGAAACAGATAATTATGATAAGAGAGGACACTTATGCTGACTTTTCTAATGCATAATTGGAAAGCACACAAAATGCACTGCTTGTTATAATTAGAATTAGTGTTAAAAATACACCACTTTTGATGAATGCTGGTTTGTTGCAGTAAAAAGTTGCCTAAATACTTGTCTGCTAGAAGCACGAGTTGGTTCTGATTAGAAGATCATAAAGAGGGCAGATGGTTTAATAGCTTTTCAAAACCTATAGTAACAGAAATGGGCTCAGTAACTTTTTGTCTGGTGTGTTCTAGATCTTTGAATGTGTAGAGCTTTTGACATGGGGCCCAAGTTGAGGCATCTAATTACTGTCATTTAGAAATTGTGTGTGTTGTGAGTGGTTCACCAGTCACTGAGCAAAGCATTTGCCACATGAGGATATGATCTTGAGAAGAGCAAGGTTCACTTTTGTCAGTCTGGAGCAGCAGATTGAAGATGCCTGGCACCCAGGAGGATTATGCCCATCCCATGCAACCTACTTTTCATTGTGTATACCTTGAAAGCATTTTACACATCCAAACATTTCCCCTTAGTAAGGAAGATGCTGCTCATTTGGCTTACCAGTTTTACCTTTGGCTTCTCTGTGGATGCAGGGTTTGCTGCTCCACATATCTCAGGGAAGAAAATATGTTTTATGAGGATGCAGTAAGAAAAATAACTTGAGAGCATGGAGGGTGTTAGTATCACAACAAATATAAACACTGAAAGTTTTAATTTATTGTTTCTCAGCTATATCCTTGCTCTGTACTTCACTCATCCTTTTACAAGTGGTTGCAGATTGGAGGGCTAGATTCTCAGTTGCCGGTATCACTTGCTTGAGTGTCAAATGTGACTGATTTACCAGGCAGCTGAGGATCAGAGCCTGCGTGTAGATAGTGCTCTCAATACAGACACATTTATGGTGCTTGGAAACAGCTCTATAATTGCCCCCAGCTGTAAAAAAAATATCCAGATGTTCAGATTGTAGTTTTCAAAAGAGTTATAGCTGGAGCTCTAACGATGTTTGTCTGCTTAACACCTCCTTGGCTTAGGGGAAGCCGTTTCCATGATGTTAAGGATGATGGGAAGAGCCAGGATGTGAAGTCCAACTTTTGGGTGGATTCTCACAGGCTGTGAGCAGTTCCTCTTTAGACTTTCACTTGCAACTTTTACTCATTAAACAGATCCAGAGGGTCTCTGGGAATTCACCACCACAATAGTTTAGCATGCTGTCGGGAAGTAGCTTGTCTGATGGCTCTATTGTACTGGGATGTGATTTTTAGTAACGTGTAGGATTAGGGAAGTGATTCATGTATTGTGCACTGTTGAAAAGAAGGGTAATTTGAGGTAGCAGAAAGGATTTTCAATGCCAAAACAATAATGATAATTCATCCCGTGGTAAGGAATTGTTATGACACGTTTTCTATTATTAATCTGGTTAGAGGCTCTAGGTTAAATGACTGCAGTCGATTAAAAGATATATAGATAGAAAAGCTTTGTGTATTTATTACATGCTTAAAGAAAAGGAAATTTATCTGGGCAAATTACGACATTAGAGAGTGTACAAGTGTGATTTAGAGCTGCCTTTACTTGAACATATGGAATTATCATTATTATTTAACATAAAAACAAAACACTGACAAATATTAATGAGAAGTGAGGTTTTTATATTAGTTGTAATAAAAATAAGCGATGTGGTTAAAATAAATCTAAACTGTGGCTTTTCTGAGGGCCCTATGCTGCCACAACTGCTGGAAATTCATGTCTTTTTCTCCAGGGAAGTGTCCCACTTAAATAAAGGAGTGCAAAGGCACTTGGTGCAAGATTTGTACAACGTAGTCCCTAAATGATAAATATGAGCTACTGTAATTTTGAAGAAAACATTGCTACAGGAAATAATCTAGCAACCAGGAATTTCACTCAGCTAATGCCATAGGATGGTTTGTTCCAGGAGGTCAGCTCAAAGTATACACCTTGGAATTAGCTCACCAAAATTCTGGCTTTTTTCAGGCACAGTGAAGCATAGTCCTGGCTCTGGTCTTCTACATAAAGCCAAAATCCACTCTTACATAGATAGTCATTTGCCTAAAGCCTACAGATTGCCACACGTAAATGTATACACTTGCTTGAAGAAGGGTTGTTAACTAGTGCCCATTGCTCCCACATTTTCTTTCTGCATTTTCTTCCGCAATAATGTAGCTATAAAACCAAAGTCTGTATTTTGGGAACTTGTTTGTGATAACAAATCAGTGAAGTTCCGGTGCTTTTTGTTGGTATACTAAGTAGACAAAGACATTTAATCGTAAGATTTAAAATTATTCTGAAGTATTTTGTGTAGAACAGAACTGTTCAGACAACAATGTAATTCTCATAAAAGCTATCTTGCCATTTTCTAAGGCATGAGCCCAGTTACAAATGACACTCAGATGGTAGATGTCCTTATGCCAGCAAAAGAGTTCATTGATCACTATGGTCTATTAAGTACCTACTTTTCTTTAAAGCAGATGTCTCGTTTGTTTGTTCTTCAAACTAAGCTTACCAGAAACTCATATTTTGAGGTATTCTATAAAGAATTGAGGAAGATAAGGCAAAGTTAAATGAAACATCACTAGAGTAAATATGAATGTTAAACCAAAGCACCTTCTTCTTTCTTTGCCCTGTATTGTGAACATAATTATTTTTGGTTAGAAAACAAGACAAACATCCACTAGGTTAATTTAATATCCAACAAATATCCCTTAAGGAAGAATTATATGAATCTTTGTTACAGTATTTCACAAATCAAATTAGCAACTCAACATTAATAGATTTTGAATGACACATCTGATATTAACATCAGTGTCTCTATGGACTTGAGCACTTCTTCATTAAGTGAATTATAAAATTCTATCTCTTGATCATAAGAACCATATGTTTTGTCTTTTTTGAATGGAACCAAGGGCAGATCATCCACTGACATGATTCATCCTGCCTCCACTGAATTCGGTTTATGTAGTCCAGATTACATCTGCCTCAACAATATACACTTTATTTGTGGTGGAATTGCTGATAGCACTTGTAGCTTTTTTTGTATTGAGGTTTATCGTTTACAGGTAAAATTGTGGCAAACCAGAGGTGTTGTTACTCCTCTGCTTACAGTCCTCAGGCCCATGCTGACCATCCAGTCTTGGATTGGTGACTCTAGACACTGATGCCACTTGAGTGTTCTGCATCAGCCTTTCATCCACTAATGCCACCAAGTTCTTCACAGGACTGATCTCAATCACATCATCCCCCAGCCTGTACTGATATTGAGGCTTGCCCCAAGCCGGGTGTAGGACCTTGTATTTGGCATTGTTGAATGTAATAAAGCTCACACAGGCCCACTTCTTCAGCTCCCTCTGAAGGGCATCCTGTCTTTCAGGCACATCAACTGCAGCACTCAGTTTCTGTCATTCTCAGAATGCTGAGGAACCATCCACCATTCAGCAATCAGAGCACTCACTTTTGTGGATGGCAAAGCTTCGTGTTTCCACTCTTCTGAACTCAACTTAGTGGTTTGGACCTTCATCTGTCACATAACTTGTCGGTATTGTAAACACCAGCATGTTCTTGGTTATTCTGGTGCGTCTCCTTAATGTCTATAAATATGTGAAGAGTGGATGTCAGGAGGATGGAACCAGGCTCTTCTCAATGTCGTCTAGTGATAGGATGAGGGGCAATGGGTGTAAGCTGGAACATAGGAGGTTCCATATAAATATCCAAAGGAACTTCTTCCCAGTGAGGGTGACAGAGCACTGGAACAGGCTACCCAGGGCAGTTGTGGAGTCTCCTTCTCTGGAGAAGTTTAAAACCCACCTGGATATGTTCCTGTGCTACTTGGTCTAGGTGATCCTGCTGTGGCAGGGGGATTGGACTAGATGATCTTTCGAGGTCCATTCTGATCCCTAATGATTCTATGATTCTATGATTTTTCGAGATCCCTTCTATGATTCTAAGTGTCTCTTTGCTGGGAGTGTTGGAACTGCTCTTTCCTGTGGACGATAGTTGTCAGCGTGGGATAGAAATCTGAAATCAGTCATCTATCATGTAGGAGACTATTTCAGCATCATTGACTGGTGAAGGAGCAACTGTCTTGGCCTTGTCCTGTAAAACCTGAAAACCTTTGATTTCCAGTTTCTCTAGAAAGGCACTTCAAAAATACTTTGAGAAAGAAGAAAACCATAAGAATTAAGAGCAATTGGGGGTCCTTTCAGAAAAGTGAATCTTGTTTAGATGCTACCTACTAGTTTGGGAACTAACGCCTGAAAGCCATGAATCCTTTAAAGAGAAAAGATGACATAGGTAGGGAGAGAATCAATATCTAATTTCTTCTCTGGAATTGCTTAAGAAGGAACACAGAGAATAGTGTTGCTATCATCATAACTATATTAAGTTTGTTTTTCTTAAAACCATGGTGCAGGTAGAGATATGCATAGGAAAGCAAAAAGTAGATACTGAGTTTGCTAAACTTTAATTTGTTGGGTTTGTGTATACTACATGGACCGTGTTTCCTTGAAGAAAATGGTTCTTTTCTTTGGATTTACTTAGTGTTTGCGCAACATTCTCACCTCGATGATGATTATGAAGGTGACTCACTCCTGTAGAAGTAATGTCTTATATATGTGACACCTGATGTGTCTGACAAACTAAGGCAGATAAGTGGGCAATTTATCTCCCCAGATACCGCTGCAGAATCATTTTACTTTACTGACCAATACTTTAAATTTCTCCTACACTGGCTGGGAGGCTTCTCAATTTCTTTTACTGTGAGCAACACACCAATTAACCCAAAACAAATGTATATGATAGATGAGACTAATTCTCCAAAAGGAGCTTGGCCTCACACCTGCTGCAGACAGGTTTGTGACCAACCTTCCTTGATAGAGCTGAGATGCATTCAGATTCAACAAAGAGCCTGAAACATCTCTGTGCCTCCTTTAATGATTGTTATTTTTAGAACAGTTAAAAGCCAGATATGCAGTGTGAAGGATATAAAGGAGTATGGGGTATGTTAGATAAGAATAAAAATAAAACTCTGAAGGAGGCAGAGGTGGGGTTAGTGTTACCTGCAAAGCTGCCTGGTGCAGAGTAAAACCGTCTGTATGTAGATGTTTTTCTTAGAGTATGTGCTCTGAGATGGATCAGGGGATGGGTAACCTGTGTAGATCATATTTTTAATAATGCAAATACATTTTAAAATGGAATGTTCTTGGCCCTGGTTCTTTGTCTAAACATCTGGATTGTACACTGTTAATTCTGGTGACTTAGCACGAGTTCCTCATTGTGTATTCCTGTGTTGCACAAATTGCAGTCCATTTCTGCACCCTCTTCAAGAGTGAGACCATTCACAGTGGGCATCTGTCTCAGCTCTGTTGAAGTGACTGGACCATTGACAGAGCAGCTCAATAAATCAGAAATACATCTGCTTCCCACTGTAATGCTGTTCTGATGTTCAGTGCTGTGGTGAAGCTGTTTGCCTCAGCCCTGTGTACCTGTATTCGAGCAATTCTTCTGTCTAAAAATGTGCAACTTTAATTACAGTGACATTGACTCAGTTCTACTGGGATTGCCACGAAAGAACTCTGGTGACTTCCATTTAATTACTTCTGATTAGACCTCTGGTGCAAATGAAAGCAGTGTCAAGACCAGTATAACCCAAAAGGTTATTCTGAGTCATCCCAAAGGAGAATCACAGGAGAGGCATTCTGAGAAGTCTTCATAGTTCCTGTGCATTTTCATATGTGACATAAACCAGCTTTTTTTTCAAACCATTTGTTACAGTGGGTACAAATGAGGCAAAATGTAATCTAAACTGGTTTAATTAGGTCCTTCAAATATTAGAGGTGCTTACTGGAAATGAAGTGGTTTAAATCAATCAAAAGAAACCTCACTCATTAGTTAGTTACAGGCAGCCAAAACTGCATGCTAATTTTTGCATTGTCTTAAATAACTCCAAGTTAGTGTCGGAAAATTCACAAAGCTACAGTTTCAGGACATCTACACAATTTTCATTGCTCTTTATAGACAGCTGGGTCAGATCTCGAGTTGGATCATTGACTCCAGTGTAGTTTTGCCCTTCTAAGGGCAGCAGGGTACTTTGTGTAACATGACAGAGAGACTAATAGCATTACGAAATGCCCAGTAAAGCAGCAGGGTAACAGTGCTCCAGTGGTCTTTGTGGACTTTTTTTTTTTGTCTTCTTTTCAGCGCTGTTTAACCACTCATACAGGATGTGCTTTTCTGCATCACTTTGAAGAGAAACAAATTTGCATGTGCCATTTGTATGTGTGTGTTGAGTAATCTGTGCATGGAAGATAAGACAAGGGAAGTGTTGCAGGAATGAAAAGGATAGATTTTGTGTTTGTTTGAAAAAGACACCTGCAGAATTCATGCTAGATTGGCCATTGCCATGAGCCTGTTGGCCCTACAAATGTGCTTTTTGACCCATAATAGGTTACAGCTTGATTTAATAGGTCACATTTCACTGCCTTTATGGACACCTTTACATCTTCTTTTCAGGGTAATTATCTTTACACACATCTGATGTGGCTATGTAATTGGCTCCTGCTTTGGTGCGGCTATAGGTTAATGAACCAAACTGATAATTTTTTTTAAAGATAATAAATCACTTGTGTATTGTTTTTGAAATGATAGTGAAGCTGTGTGTTTAGACGGCTGCTTTTAATTTAGCAAGAACATTTTGCACAGAGGTGGCCACCATCTGGGGCTTCATGCCACACGGTACAAAATGCAGAGGTGTCCTGGATCTGTGCTCCTGACTCCTGTGGGCCTGGACCTGCAAAGGCTAATTCCCTGAAAGCCGCTCAGAAGGAAATAAAATGATGGCAAAAATAAAATTTTCCAAAGTAAAAACTTTTTCATGGACTATCCAATGTGATTCATTTTTCCATTCCTCGTATAGTGAAGTGTGCATAGATGGCTGTTTTGTTTTCATACAGTTTGAAAGGAGTCTTTGATTAACAGTGGCCATTTGCCATGGTTTCTTAGCTATTTTAAAAGTCTGTTGGAGCAGTGGAAGCACTAGAATAGAAAAAGCCAAGTTTGCAGGTGTCTTTAGAGCTTTTCTGGATTTTAATGGACACTGCACAATGTCATTGCACCCTTTCTTTTCTTTTTTACACTACAGCCTGAACAGAATCCAACAAATCCTGTTTGCTTGTTTGTTTGTTTAAGAGGGAAAGCATGTGTTTGTGAAGGCAGAGGTGGAGATGGGGGATACCATGGTCTGATATGAGATCTTCCTGTTTTCTGATGAATAGGCTGCAGTCCCAAAATGTGGGTGATGCCCATTTATGTTATTTAACTTGCAAGATTTCCCTGTGCAGTTTTCATTGTTCAGGACTGCTCTTCTTGTCTAGTTTAAGCCTTAATTCTGCATCAGGCATTGGGCACAGTCTGTGCACATGGTGTTTGGGCAGTTTTAAATGGCTTCCTGATGGACTTCAGTGCAGGTTTTCTGCAGAATTATTTATGTCTGTTAAAACAATACTTTATGCCTGAAAGTATTTGTGGTGCTTTGAATTTTGCCAAGGAGCTGAAGATGGGGAATTTGAGGCGAACACATGCTTTTACGAATGCTACTCATCTGAGTGGGCCTATTAATTGTAGACTACCAGTATGAGAAAACAAAACTCATGAGCTAGGACCCTGCTGAGGGCCCTAATTAGTTCGTGTGTGAATGCTGAGAACATGCTCCAGAAGCCTGTTCTTGTGACTATGCAGGTTATGTCATTCAGTCTCAATAAAGATGTCACTTCCACTTTACTCTCCCTGATTTACTTTATTACTGATTAATATGGTGAGATCAGCTGACTATAACCCACTGCTGATCATCCAAACAAGTGGGGAGGAAGCCAGTGGGGAGGAAGCCATATTCAACAGTCTTAGGAGAATGAAGAAAGACCTTAGGGCATTAGGACATTCTGTGAGGGACTCTGGTGCACAAATTGTCTTCTGTTCATTATTTCCTTTTTGAGGTGAGGACATGGGTCAGAACAAAAGGATTAAGTACATCAACGCCTGGCTACGAGACTGGTGTTACAGGCAGGGCTTTGGGTTCTTTCAGACACCAAGCTTAGCAGTTACAAATGGGAGTGATTTAACTCAGACGGGAAAAAAGGGTTCTGGGGCAGGAGCTAGCAAGGGTCTTTCAGAGGACTTTACACTAGATTCGGGGGGGGTGGGATGGTTGATGGGCGAGCACCAGTGGGGCAGAACTCTGATCTTCAGGAAGAACAGATGACCTCTCACTGTCCTAGGGCGAAATCGGAGCGCTCAGATTGCTCCCTGAAATACCTGTACAACAATGCCTGCAGCATGGGGAATAAGCAGGAGGAGTTAGAAATCTGGGTACAGTCAGGCGGTTACACTTTGGTTGCGACGTCCTTTTTAGAAGGACAGGTTAGCGAGGCGGGGTGGAGGAGTTGCCCTCTATGTGAGAGAACAACTGGAATGTGTTGAGTACAGGGAGAGCAGAGGAGAGAGTTGAGAGTTTGTGGGTGCGGATTAAGGGGCAGGCTGGCATGGATGACACTGTTGTGGGCGTCTATTACAGACCTCCAGATCAGAGTGAGGAAGTTGATGAAGTCTTCTGCAGCCAGCTGGCAGCAGCCTCACAGCTGCAGGCCCTGGTTCTCGTGGGGGATTTTAACTACCCAGATATCTGATGGAAGACCCACTTGGCCAGCCACCCATAGTCCAGGAGGTTCCTCAAGTGCATTGGTGACAATTTCCTGATGCAGATGGTAGAAGAGCCCACTAGGAGAGGAGCGCTGCTGGATCTTGTAGTCACGAACAAGGTGGGTCTGGTTGAAGCAGTGAAGGTTGAGGGTTGCCTTGGTTGCAGCGACCATGAGATGGTGGAGTTCAGGGTCTCGTGTGGTAGGGACAGAATAGCTAGCAGAACCACAACCCTGGACTTCAGGAGGGCCAACTTTGGCCTTTTCAAGCAACTGCTAGGGGAAATCCCATGGGACAGGGTACTGGCAGTCAAGGGAGCTCAGGATAGNCGGTTGATGAGGACTGGATTAGGAATAAGTTGAGCAAGCTGGATGTGCACAAA
>VXBP01003135.1:0-126401 GCA_013400115.1 Rhinopomastus cyanomelas
GGCCGCCTCAGCGGCTCTGTGCGTCCCCGCCGCACACCGACATGGGCCCGGGGCGTGGGTGGGGTGCTGCCTGGTGCCTCCCGGTGCCCCGGGGACGAAGGATGCTCCCGCGGGCAGCCGCGCCGAGCCGAGCGCTCAGCACAGCTGGATCCCTCACTCCAACTTCAAGTCCCGGCTCCTCCTTCCCGCCGCCGCCAATGGAGACTCTCTCCCGGCGTCTCCGCACCGTCCCATTGGCTGCTGCGGGTGTCCGTCCGGGCCGCACAGCTGGACACGGCCACGGTCCCCCGGCGGGGCTGGACGGGGCGAACCTGCCCGGCGCTGCCCGCCTGGGGGTCGGGCCCGGTCACCCCTTGTCTTGGCGCCTGATACGCGGGGACCTGCAGATCCGAGCGCGGGAGGCGGGGCAGCCCTGCGCTGCGTTAGACGGTGGCAGACCCCGGTGAGACCTACTGCAGCACCGGGAGGGGGGAAAGAGGAGATGGAGCAGAGACAGGGAGATGACGGAGCAGTGGGAAACTCGAACGCACGGTAAAATCGAGGCGAGGGGGTCCCCCAGGGCCGAGGCCAGCAGGGACTAGCACCGGGAGGGAAGCGAATGCCAGCAGCAGCCCCCGGTACCCCGAGCGCCGCGGCCCCGCTCCTCACTGCGCGGTCGAGCTGTACCCGAGAACCCCGCCTGCCTCCCCCCTTCCCCCACTGCTTACGAGCGGAGACAGCGCTGCTGGGCTTAGTGCACGGGGGTCACCACTGTGTGCCCACCCCCATCCTCCCCCAGCTCCCGGTTCATCACGAGGAGCCACCCCATCCGGAGCCGGTCGTCCCTGGGCTGGGTGGGAGCACGATCCCGGCCAGCAGCGTCCAGTTCGAGAGGTGAGGAGCCGCCATCCCCTACTCCTGGGAGCAGTGGGTCCCCCCAGTCCCCCCCGGGCTCGGAGGACGCGGCCAGAGCTCCCTCTGCCGGTTCCACTCCCGGCCGCCACAGGACACGGCCCCGACGGAGGCGGGGGGTGTGCGTGTCGCGACACCTCGGGCGTAGTGGGACACGTCCCCGAGCGAAGAGCATCCGCGGTGGGTGCTCCGAGTCACGGCGCAAGGCAGAGACCCTCTTTCACCTGAGTAAAGTTTTTTCCGCAGCCACTACTCACTTCGAGCAAAAGCATCCCCACGGGCCAAGCCAAGGCCAGGTTTTAAATGCTAAAGACTTCTTGCCGCTTTAGAAATAGTTTTTCCTCTTTCGCCCGGTATGTATCATCGCATCAATATGAGCACTCCAGCTACCCCTAAACCACCTGCAAGATCAATAGGAAGATGCTTGTCTGACCCAAAATGCCTTCTCTGGGCTGAATCCTGCTGGCCTGGGAACACACTTGATCTTGGATTCACAGCCTGTGCTGTCCAGCCCGAGACAAATCACATGGCTGTTGGCAAAACTTCAAGGCCAGCCAGGCTCTGCTGCAGAACCTCGGCAGAAAAGGAAATGCGAAACCCACAGCCGCACCGCACACAACCAGGAGACCCTCCTGCAAGCCTGGGGGACACAAGCATGACAGCACTTGGCACCTGTGACACCAGGCAAATGGGAAACCCATTACAAGAATCTAAATTATTCAATAGGAGCTAAGGATGTCAACTGTCACTCCTTTCCCACGTTTCTGGAAGCATCTAGCATCAGATGCATCTTGTGCACCCATGGGGAGTGCAAAGCATAGGAGGTCTTTGGCTTCTCACCTCTCCTGCCAAAGCAAGTAGAGACCCAGACATGCCAGGAGCAACCTCCCTCCCCCAGTAGAGACTTCTGAGGTGGGGGAAGCACCAGCCTTTACACCCCCATCCTGGTAAAGCACAGTCCAGTAGTCTGATAGTTCATCTGTTGTACAAATGCAATTCACGGAGAGGTCCACAAACACATTTGCATGTGCAAGGTGCAGCCTTAGATCAAGCAATTTCCTCACTACATATGTACAGCCTGACCACAGCTGCTTTTGATCCAATCCTCTTTGTACCCTGATAATGTACAGAGAGCCTTTGTATGTCGGTCTGTTTATTTAAATGGATTTGGAGCAAACATTTTTTTAAAAGCTGAAGCTTTGAGCCTTTAAGTGGGTTACCAGATTATATGCTGTCTCCATTTTAATTACATTTGGCTCGTTTTGTTTATTGCGTACATTCTCAAGAATTATGCTCGCCCTGAGAATGGGAAACATTCTGCTTTACAAGATACCTGCCCTATAAAGGGATCTAACATCACACAGGAAAGACGATGCAAACATCTCCATCTCAAAGAGCCCTCTCCCGCCAACCAGGACACAAAAAGAAAGGCTCAGCAGAGCCACATCTCCAAGTTTCAAATTAAGCAGCCAAATGTCAGAAGGATCAAGCCAGCATCACTGGTCTAGCAGGATTTTGGCATCAGCCACCACAGGGAAGAGGATGCTTGTGCTAGGGGAGGATGGTCTTAATTGTGGATCTCAGAGGGATGAAGGTATGGACTGTCACGTCCTGGCTAGAAGCTTTGTCACCCCCTTTCTCAGCTGACAGCAGAGAAGAGGGAGCACCCAGAGCTCTATTGTTTCACCTCAGGTTGACACCACAGGAGTCAAACCAGGAGCCTCCCCCAGCCCAGGGCATCTCCCCAGGGAGCATCTTTCATGTTCTCAAGGTGAACCAAAGACTCGTTTCCCACAAAGGCACAATGGGGTTTGGCTTTTAAGATGGAAGTGGAGTGGTCAGTGAAGGAGAGGGAGAGTTCCTGCCCTGAGCCTTGGTAAGAGGGGTGGAAAGCAGAAGAAAGCAACCTTGGAGAGCAGAGCTGCACATTTAGGGATTGAGGATGTAAATGAGAAGACATTTCAACACAACGTAAGAAAAGAATGAGATCACATTCACCTCACATGCAGAGTCCTGGCCTCCTAATCTTACCAAAGACAGCACAGAGAAAAGGGATGGGGCTGAGCCAGGGACAGCCTGGGGGGCTTGTAGTGTTTTGGGAAGGATGAGAAGAAAGGGGGCTCAGACACTGCAACAACAGTTAATGCCTCCAACAGCAGATGTGATGCACCCCAACATCACTCAGCAGACCCCTAGCTGGGCCAGAAGCTGCAAAGAAGAGGAAGCAGCACTGCTTAATCCCAGCACAGCCCTCTTCTTCTCCGCTGTGCTGTTTTTGTTAGTGCTACTTGTAGGAAAAGTATCACGAGCAAAGTTTCAGGTCAGTGGGGGAGTTTCAGCCCAGGCGATGCTCCTCAAAGACGTCTCCAGTGTGGAAGTAGGATTTGGAGTCGGCTGTACAGGAGCTGCACTGCACTGTAATGGGAAAAGCCAACATCTGTAACCAATTTAGGGGGAGGCGGGTTGAAGACAGCCTCAGCGGAGAGGCTCCAGTCCGATGGGAATGAGTCGCTATTTGTTTTGCTGTTGACATACAGCTGCAGTAGCTGTGGGTGATTTTAATAAACCGGGATAATATTTCTATCAGCTCTGGGAGCTGTAGATTGAACCCATATAAGCATCTGGCTCAGGGCTGGGTGATAAATCGCAACAAGATCCAAAGCTCTTCTCATGCCTTGGAACCGGGGAGAAAACACACATTTTGTTTCAGATGTCACAGTCTGGGGGCAGAGGAGGCCTCCCACAACCAAGTTACACACTCGAGCATTGCTGAAGAGCACTTTGATGGCAGCAATCCCACTCTACCCTTGCTCCTCCACCCCACCAGCAACAGCAAATGCTGTGGGACCAGAGCCTCTGTACAGGGGTCCTCCTGGCTGCCCCCAACAGCAGAATAACCTCCTGAGAAACAGGATTCACCAGGTTTTAGCCAACACAGCCACAGTGGAGACACCACAGATTACCTTGCCCACCTCTGCTTCCCCTACATTCCCATCTTTTCCCCAAGACCCAGCCCCATGCAGTCCCCACTTGGACCCCAGTGTTCCCCCACCAGGCTGCTCCATCCCTCATTGCCCACAGCTTCTCTAGAGTGAGGATTGTAGCACATTCCCATCCTAAGACAGCAGCTAAAGACCTGGGAGGAGCAGGAGACCAGTTCCACACAGCATAAGATAACAACCTGACCCCGCATAACCTCATCCAAACAGCTGCTTTTCCCCCAAGAGCTTATTTCGCTAATTCCCTTTTTCATCACTCAGACAGTTTCATGCTCTCCCTAGTTATTCCATCAGCACCATGTCCATGGCCTTCACCAGGGCTTCCTCGTCCAGTGCTGCATTCCCAAACCCTAGGGTTGGGCACCAGCACCCAGAAGCACCATAGAGGGTTGTGGAGAACCAATTGCTTAATGAAAACAACTGCTAGAAGCTACAAGCAAGGCTTCATGTCTCTTGTGTTTTTTTTCTCCTCTTTAATGAATGTTTTTATTGTTTCTCTCAATCTTTATTAAGTGAAAAAGCCAGACAAGTAGTTGGAGGGAAAACATACTACAGCAGGAAACACAACCACCGTGCCGAGGGGATGTATGCAGCCAGCGCTATCCGTCTGGTGTGCAGCTAGGAATTAATAATTTAGGCTGGGGAAGGCTTATTTTGGGCTGACGACCAGCACTTTTCCCACATGATCAATGTTTGCACCTTGACTTTTTGGTCCACAATCAATCCGTGCCAGAACATGGCCCCAGTTTTGGGAACTGCTATGTCTGCAAGAGCCGAGCCGCTCCGGGCTGTAGCAGCAGCGCAGCTGAACCGGCCCCGGCTTGGCAAGAGATGAATATAATTTATAGTAAAGGTATAATTTATAATCAAGTTCTGTCTGACCCACATCTTTCAAAAAATAAAATAAAAATTACATTTTTCTTAGCTACTGCTGTCACCTCCAGAAAGTGTCAAGGAGAGAGAGAATCATCCTTTCAGGACTATCCTGGTTGGTCCAATGGGGTGTTTCAGTGGCCAGATCCTAGCTCTGACCATCAGAAGGCACAAAGGTGCATCAGCCACACAAAGGCAGCTTCCCTGGATGGGACAAATGGACCTAACACCATCCTGGATGCTGCCTGTATTCAGCACCCTCTTGTATTTGCCACAAACCCAGCCAGAGCCCTTCCTTGTCCCCAGCCAAGAACTACAGGGCTTTTGCACTGCAAGACGTGGCACCTCAGCAAACAGCTCTGATGGTCTCTCCACTCCCTGAATCCTTTGTGCAAAATGAAGTAAAAGAGTTGAGGGAAAGGCAATCTTCGGGAAGGGGGAAAACTCAATTCAACTGAAATCCAGCATTTGCTGCTTGGTCAGGGCAGGGGCTCACCCACCACCCTCCAGAGCTTTGCCTTGTGCTTCCCTTGGGTGCAACACCCAGCCTCGCTCCCAGCTGACCCTCACTGCTGCCCTGGAGACCCAGCACCGTGGGGTGAGGTTTCAGGTGAGCAAGCCTTATTCCAACCCAGCCTTGCTGAGTGCACACAGGGGGATTTTGGAGCAGGTCGCCCCAACCTAGCACCACCCAGGGATACTTCTGATCAGGCACCACTCTGCAGCTCCAGCAACTGAAGAACATCCCTGAGCTTCCAACCATCCCTCAAACCCCCTCCAAATCTGCATTTCTTGCTTTTTTCTCCCAGGCTCTCCGCCAGCCCAGAGCTTTCCTTTCCAATACCCTCCTCTCCCCACCCCCCTCGCATCACGCTCAGCTTTCATCAGGTTCCATGCAGCAGCAGCACAAGCAGCATGCCAGCACCATGGCTATCAGCAGCTCCTGCTTTAATTGAATCCTCAAATCTTGTCTGACAGGAAAAGACAAGAGGGAAACGAGATGCTTGTTGCTGAGCCCCAGACCACTGAGCACCAGAATGCAACTGAGCATTGCATGGTGATCCCGAGCACACTCGCCTTGAACCCAGCACTGCTATGAGCATCTCCAGTACACCAGTGAGCCCTGAAAGAATCACTGCAGCTCAGGGGAGCCCCAGGAAGGAGAGGTACAAGGTGCCAAAAAGCCAGCAGAGCTGAGATACCCAAGAAGGAGAAGAGCAGAGTCACACAAATGCCCAGCTTGCTGCAGGCAGAGGATGGGCTGCAGAGTTCAGCCATGGGTTTAGCAGGGGTCAGGGCATCGAGACCTTGTTCACAGCACACAGTAGTTTGCAAGGAAAGAGAAGCCTTCTGAACAGTAACACATCAACAGCTCCTCCCATCACCCTTCCAAGCAACTTCAGGTTCAAGAATAACAACCCCCTTATCTCCATCAAGGAACCTAGAGCAGCCACAATCACCCAAGGGCACCTCCACCCCAGCACAAGGTGCACAACAACAAGAAGTCTCAACAATTCTCACTTTGGTTCTTACCTGAGTGTTCAGAAGATCCAGCTAGAGGAGATCTTCACTCCAGAGCTGCTGCAGCACCCTAAGACAACCTCCTGCCCCAGGGAGATTGGTACCTCCTGAGCAGGGGCTGATTGAGAAAATGTGGCTGTAGAAAGAGAAGAATCCATAGAGAGGACAGCAGCTCCTGGTGCTGCTGGTGGCCGGGCATGAGTAAACCCTGTCTCAGCCCCTATGAAAAAGATTAACTAAAATTAGCCCTAATTAAGGGTTTTCAAGCCAACTCACCCTGCACTCAGAGCTTCAGCTGAGCCCCATGTTGTAGGGGGTCAAACCCATTAACCTCTTTCCAAGGGTTGTGCTGCTGTACGGAGGGGCATCACCAACTCACCCCAAAAAGGCTGACACTGTCCCCCAGCTCCCAGCCCCAGGTAGCACCTCTGGAGAAACACTGTACCCTTCAAACCCCTTCCCCTGTCCCAAAACTGTGATTTCCCCCAGCAGCTGGGGAGCACCCCAAAGGGATTTAAAATACATTAACTGAGCACATGGCATTGACAGCAAAGACAGATTGACACAGCATAAATGTCTGATGGATAGCAGGACAAGGGGATGGAGAAGGGTCAAAATGGGAGGGAGGGTGAGGTCATGAGCAAGAGCTTGTACCCTCCATTCTGCTAAGTGCGGTGGGGCTCAGGTGGGAGGCCAATGACAAACACCAGCCCGAGCTGGTGGCTGTGGGCAGAGACAGCTGAGTCGACTGGAACAGCTGCCCTTCCTCTGGGGAGGGGGTTCTGAATGAGCTGGAGACAATCCCTGAATGCTGCTGGTCCTCCTGCAGCCCAGATTTTGCTCCTTTGCTGCTTAACCCGTGTCAATTTGTACCTATACTCCAACTCGCCCCTAACAGCCCTTGGTGTGGAGGGGGCTTTCCTTTTTTCACCAATTTTCTTATCTTTTTTTAAGGTCTCTGCTGGGAAATCTTTGTAATTAATAGCACTTTAAAGTAAAATATAATTAAAAATAATGTGGAACATGCCAAAGCCTGCTGGCAGCATGTGATGGGGATGGCTGGTGGGGACTGGGGCAGCCTATGGGGACTGGGGCAGCCAAGAGGCTGTGGGTGCTGCACACCTGCCATGGTCATGCTCAGGCTGGGGTGTGCAGGTACACTGTGGGGTGCTGGGTGGGCTCATCCTGACCCTGCTTAGCCCTAAACCACCACCACACCTGTGGGGACACCGGGGCACATTTCATCCTCCTGTGGGAGATGGCCCCATGAGGAGATGCTGAATACAAAGTGGTGGGGCAGAGGGAGACCCAAACCCACCTGGCTGCTGGTTGTTCAGTCTGCACTGGGAGGAGCCTTCTCGTGTGCAAAAGTCTGATTTTCACACATCTGGAATGCCAGGGAGGGGGAACCAGCTTGCTGAGCCCCCGGTGAAGCCAAATCTCCCCAGTCACCCTCTTGCAGGAGCAGAGAGCTGCAGACACGTGCAGATGAGGACTGGCTCATTCAAATTTAATGCTGATGAGGAGATCTTCCCCCTCTTTCCAGCAGAGAGCAGATGTTCTCGTTTCACACAGGCCAGGCATCTCTAAATCACTTCCCCAGCAGCGAGGTGGATGGTGATGTCATTGTTTATAGGATCTTGTTTATTATTTCAGGGGTAAACCTGATATTTTTCCCTTCTAAAGATGCATGAGGATGGATTCTGGGTTTCTGCCACTGACAATAAAAAAATAAATTTAAATTCTCATCGTTAGCCCTCTTTCCAAGCTCCAGGCTGATTTCCTCCTGGCACATCATTAAACCAGCACTTTGAATTTTCAACAGCTCACAACATCTTCATGATGTATAGGGACCCAGGCAACAGCCCTGCCAGGAGACAGCACCCAGCCAGCCCGTGCACAAGCAGGACAGGCACACGTGGATGTGCAAGATTTGGGTGAAGGATCATAGAATCACAGACTGATTGGGTCGGAAGGGACCTTAAACCTCATCCAATGCCAACCCCCAGCCATCGGCAGTGACACCTCTCACCAGACCAGGTTGTCCAGAGCCCCATTCACACTTCCAGACACAACCTCTACGGGCAACCTGTTCCACCCTCACTGTAGAAAATTTCCTCTTAATATGTGATCTAAATCCATCTTCTCATGAGGGTAAAAGCCATTTACCCTCATTCTATCACTACTGACTCTTGTAAAAAGCCCGTCTCCAGTTTTCCTGTAGCCCATTCCGACACTGGAAGCTGCTCTAAGGTCTTCCCAGAACCTCCTCTTTAGGCTGAACAGCCCCAAATCTTGCAGCCTGTCCCCACAGTGGAGGTGCTTCAGCCCCCTGATCCTCTTCGTGGCACAAGAGGTGACAGAGCGAGTGCTAGCCCTGGCAAATCCCACTGTGAGCCACGTGCTGGCTGCTCAGTTGGTCCCCAACCCAGTGTCAGCTCTGGTGGCTACTTGCTAGGCCAGCAGTACCCAGCGGTGCTTTTAACCCGTTCATCACCCTTTGGCTGAATCATGCAGCCCATCCATTGCCTTTCCCCACCATGAATCCTAACTGCCTTAATGAATCCCCGTGGAACAGGGGTGGTTTCAGCCAGACTGGTGGCCCTGCAAGGCTGACCAGGTGCAGCTCCCACCCACAGCACTGCCAACACAGCACTGCCACTTGCACACACAGAGAAGCTGGTGACGGAAGGGAACATTAGTGCTCCCTTAACCAATGGGGGTTGTTAATGACATCAGACTGGTTTGTTGTTGTTGATTTTGATTATATATTTATTTTTACAGATCTGGCTTCTATCTATCATTACCATTATATTGCATAACCAGGGAGAAATCTGAATGAAGTTAATACCCGTGGAGTGTGGTGCAGAATATTCATGTCCTGGGAACCCAAACGAGGCAAATGTGAATCTTTATTACCAGTGGAGGTTGTTAAATATTTATATTTTCTGTTTGAGACACGCTGTGACACATGAAACTCAATTAAAATATAACTAAAAACCACACTGAATTATAGATAAATGGCAACAAATGAAGGGGAACAGCCCCAGCTCCCCCATGCACAGCCTAGCAGGGATGAGGGTGATAAGTCTGGGAGAAGAGGGCAGTCCCACCAAAGGCACTGCTGTCCCACAGAGACCCAATGGTGAGCACCAGCCCAGCGCTGCGTTTCCTCTGCAGGGTAGGTTTTCATAACATCCCAAAGGAGACCCTCAGGGAAGTAGGATGGATCCTGCTGCTCCACAAATCACCCCACACCTTCACATGAGGCAGCGCTAGACATTCCAACCTCCCCACTGGTCCTGATGTATCCCCAGGACCCCCTGAATCTCCCATTCCTGGCCTACATTTGCTTAAATATAAGTGTATCTGCTAATAAAAACCACAGTGAAAAGACAGATGTTAAAGGTAAATAGATGTTAAAGACAAATAGATGTTCAAGGCCAGACACTGCTGGTGGTGTGGAAATGGATGGAGAATTCTGTCCTCCAGCTCGATGAAGCCAACCTAAGGACCTGGCCAGAGCTGCAAAATTAGGGCTGAAAGGACTGTGGGGTTAATTCTGTAATTGTTTGCTCTGGTCATGGCCACAGACACATGAGTTTAAAGCGCAAGATGGTGATGAAGAGGTGCTGAGAGGAAAGCCAGGTGCTGCTAGTGTCACAAACAGGCACCAGGAAAGAATGAGGTGGTTCCATGCAGGAGAAGATTCTGGTCCAGAGGCAGGACCTGAGAGCTGCTCCTGCATCCCCAGAGAGACAGGGACACTCTATCACACCTCAGCTGTGGGGCCACACAACCACCACCCAACTGCAGATCTGGGGTGACATCACTGCCACCATACCCAGCACTTCAGCTCTATGCAGGGCCCCGTGACTAATTTGGGATGCAGTGGACATTTTTAATGTGCTGCTATAAATATTCATGGACTGTCAGCGATGAAAAAGGACCCTGCCTCCCACTGCACTGCCCTGCCAGCAGGCAGCACAGGCGAGATAGGCTGGTGGCCATGGGGGCTTGAACACCTGGTGGCCACTGGGACATCCCTAGTTTACACCAGTGAGCATCTCGTTGTGAGGACACCTGGTTGGTGGCACTCACCTTGCAGATGTCCCAAATTCTGGTTGACCCTCAAGCCAGTTTCCCCACAGCCGTTACTGTCCCCAGTGAACGCGGGGGCGAGCACACCGGCACTGGTGGGGGCCGGCTGTCAAACCCCAGCCTCGAATCCCACAGAGCCAACGCTCACACCTGTCACAGCAGCCTCCAGTCTGCTGAGCTGCAAAAACCTGATGAAAGCCTTGTGCTGAGTTGCAGTTCTGCTTTGCCAGTGTGCATCGCCCCAGGGACTGCCTGCCACCGGCCCCCACATCTCCCTGCTGGCCCCACACCGCTCAGGCAGCACCGCTATCCCAGCCTCAAACCCATCAGCCCACAGGCTGCACAACCTGTCTCCTGCGTTTCTGAGCACCTATCGATTCCTCTTTTATGTGCCTCAGCCCAACGCATCGATCCAATTTAGCCTCTGTAACTCAAACTAAATTAGCTGCCTTTAATCCGTGGATAATTGCAGCGAGCCCAGCTCTGCCTGTCCCAGATTCATGGGTGTCAGGGACAGGAAGGAGAGTGCTGGGTCAGGCAGGGACATTCAGGTTCCTTGTCTGTGGGTCAAATCCCCAAACAAGCCAGTGGGCACTATCCCCAAGGGCTCAGGGCAAGCATCCTGAGGACTGTCAGGCTGTGGTCAGAAACCTGGCTCCTATGGCTGGGGGCCATTCCAACATTCCAGTAGATTTGTCTCCAAAGCCCAGGAATCACTGCCGAGCTCCCCCTCTCCCCAAACCCGGGGTCCCTGGTGTGGATTTCAGCTTTAACTGAAGCCATGAAGAGTCACTACCTGCCAGGCTGCAGCACACAAGGGGTGAACCCCAAAATCCACCCAGCCCTGTAGAGAGGAGCAGCCACAGCCCCACTGAAGCTTTAGATCAAACCCCAGATGAAAAGCAGAGCCCGTTCCCTTTTGATTAACAGCAGAGTCTCCCCAGGAGCCCTCGGCATCTCTTGGCTTTAATTCAGCAGCTCAGAGTGCTGAAGGCACTGGAGATGCCACCAGCAACTCACCTGGACTGACAGCCTGGCACAGCACCCAGGGACAGCCCCGTGTTGGTGACGAGGTTGTTCAGACCCACTTAGGTCCCGATCCCTCTGCACACTCTACAATTCCCTTCTCAATTCTCAATCCCTCTGCGCACCTTAGAATTTCCTTCTCCTACCCAGACACCCACAAACCTGCTCCCTCCTTCCCAGACATCCTCCTCCACCCTTCTGTAAAGCCTCCAAAGCCCACACTTAATTTTGATTCACTGCAATAGTTACTGTGGCCAGTAAATACTGAAACCATATTAAAGGGGGATTAAGAGCCACGTAATGGCCAAGTCTGTATTGCATAACCTTGAATAAGCACCAATGGCCTCCCGCCACCCTCCTGCTGTGCCCTGGGTGCTGCAGGTTCTCCTGCCTGCCTTCCCCAGCCCTCTTAGGGGTGGCTGAGGTTGACAGGCCCACGAGAAATAGTGGAAACCACTGGGGCACTGCCAGGGGAGGAGGGAAAAGCTCCAAGAGCTCATGGTCACAGCACCAGTCCAGAGCAGCTCAGCATCATGTGGGGATGACAATCCCCAAATGCTTTGGCATGGCCATGGTAGCCAGGCTGCGGACAGCTGTGAATTCCCCTGCATGGCCCCTGGAGTGTGTCTGCCCAATAAAAAATACATCTTCACCAGCTCAGATGGATCCTACTTAAGTCTTCTCCCTATGGGAGGGGTGGAGGCGGCATCACTATCACACCAACTGCATCTCACAGCATCCCTGTGTCCCCGCTCTTGAAAGGGCAGAGCCATTAGCTTGCCACTGATCCCCACTTTGAGGGCCACTGTGCTGACAAGTGGAGTTTGGGGTCTTCAGTTTATCCTGGGAGAAAAGGAGCCAGAACACATGGTGGCACTGGGAGAGGCCTCACACAGGTGACAGACAGTTTGGATAGGAACAGCCAGGATACACTATCATGGGAGGGGAAACTGAGGCAGCAGGTAAGCCAAGCAGGGCCCCTCTGCAGAGCCCCTACACCATCCCCTGGCATCAATCTGCAAGGAAAACCAGTTTAAAATAAAAAAAGGCAAGAAAAAAAGGACATATTTTGCACAGCATTGGCCAACTTCAGCTGCAAATTCACTTGTCAGGAAAACTAAAATTACTGGAGCTGGATGCTGTGAACATCTGTGCAGTGCAAACACGGGCCAGGGTGGGGGGTGCAGCCAGCTTCACCCATCCACCCCCACCTGTGGATGCTCCAGCAGAATACAGGGGAGGCAGCTGCAACCCAGCACATTCCTCCATCTGCCATCCCGTGCAAGGGGACCCCAAAATACCCCAGAGAGGGGGCTGCACCCCACAGACTCCTTACACCAGCTCACTGGCTGCAGTTGCCCTTTGGGTGAATATTGGAGCAACAGGGTTCACGGGCACAGGATGGACACTGAGGGATTCCTCACATCTCCCACTCTCATACCTACCTGCCAAGGGGTCTCCTAAGGTTTTGGGTTGTGATGGACCTTGTAAAGCACTTGAAGAGCAGCCATAACCAGCATTTCCCCCTGCCTCAGCACCACTGCAGCTCCTGGCAACCTAAACCTGCCTTTTTATGCCAAAATAACCCTCAGACAGGAGTGATCGGCTGCTCAGGCTTGAGTAGATTGGGTGCTAGGCTGTGGGCTAACTGGCTACCCAAACATGGCTCAATGGGTGCTCTCGCATGAATCAGCCAGTTCTGTGTTTGGGTGTGAGCTCAGCACCCATGCCTAGAAAACCCACACAACTGGGAAGCAACTGGGTGCAGAAACATCATTATTTTGCCCCCCTCTACCTTGGAACAGGGATTCCCCAAGCACACCCAGATATTTGCCTCATTGTAGGGAGATAGACAACACAGGAGAGGGGTTGGATTGGGCTGGGGGCTGCCCCTCTGCACCCTCCCTCTCCTGCAGATGTGACACCACAAACAACAACCGAGATGTTCAAAGCTCCATCTCCCATTGATGTCACATCAGTGCCAACGGAGATAAAAGCTGAGAGACCCAGAACCAGTGCCGGCTTTGACTGGGAATATTAATTAGAGGGGAAAAGCCTCATTAGAGCAGCAAGGGTGGCCGCTGGCACTGCCTCTCCCTGCCCCCTACCATGTGCTCCAGATCCCCTGAAGGGGCACAATGGCGGTCAGCCCTCCCTTGGTGGGCTGAGCGATGGGGTGCACTGCAGATCTCATCAGCTCAGTGTGAACTTTTAAAATGCTGAAAGGAAGGGGGTTTTAATAGGAGAAAGATGGAAGAAGGAGACCTGCTTCTCCTCACCCATAGCTGCTGGGAATTCCAGGCAAACCTGGAACCCTGGGCAGGGTGATAAATTCCCTCTGTGCCCTCCAGAGTGGCCTCATGGCAAACCCTAATTTTTTTTTGGAAAAAGCAGCACATTGGTTACTGGATTATTATGGATGGGTTTGTTTGACAACTCTGCAGCTGGAGGGGAGTGGGAACTGCTGCTTGCTGCTTGCCCTGCTAGCCCTGTCACTCGTTAATCGCCCCAGAAAACACCACTTGCAGCAAATCAATGGCATTTGCAGTGGAATCAGTGGGTTAGTGACAGGAAAGTAATGAGGAAGGAAGAATTGCCAGGAGAGATCGACTGCTGTGGTCTCATGGCCAGGCCCTCCCTCAGCACCACTTGCGAAAGAGGAGCAGCACTCATGGGTGCCCAGCCTGGCCAGGGCACACTAAGGAGACCGGCAAAGGAGGTGCTGCAGTTGCAGTCAAGCTGAAACCACTCCTTGCCAGGACCGTAAACCCAAAGGGCTGGAGGAGCTGGGGCTGTGGCACAGTGTGGGGCTGCCCAGGATGGAGCCACCAGCTCTGGGCAGCAGCGAGGCAGCGGTGCCACGACATCAGTTATTTATTGCAGACAACTTCTCTTCCTTTTGCACTTTGTTTTTCCTTGGAGGTGAACCCAATTCATCCTGACAGAGGTTCACAGCACATTTTTGCCTGGCAGCTGCTTACAGAGACCTGTTGACAAGCATGACAATGCAAGAGAATGGCACCCTGTGCGTGTGCCACAGCGCGCTAGTGGGCACTGAAAGGGGCTCAGCACATCACCCCCAGCCCCATGTCACCGTGGGGATGGCTTTCAACATATGAACCTGGCCAGCCCTGCGGTCTGACACACCCAGGGCTTCCCCACGTGTGCTCTGCACCGGCCCTGCTCCCCAAGGATCCTCTCTTGGCACCGCCACAGCCCTAACACGCTCCAAGCACTCGAGGATGGGTGTCAAATCAATCCCCACAGCACAGATGCCAAGTTGAAAAAAATAGAAATAAAGAGAGGAGGGAAGCAGCCAGCCATCTGCCAAAGCAGCAATTTTCAGCTGGATTTTCAGAAACACTTGGGCTTTTTTAAAATGAAGAAAGAAGAAAAAATAAAGCCCGCTCCTCTTCCACAAGTGCAGAAAGCATTCACGAGATGAGGTGCAAAATTCCTGCTTGACTTCAAAGGCTTTTCTCCTGGCTGGTTACCCCCAAATCCTGGCACAGCCCATTTGAAAGCCGGCGGGCAGTGCAGCTTGGCGCTGCTTTGCTGCCAGATGATGGCATCCCGCCAGCTGGGGTGTGGGTGTCATGGCGGTGAGCCCCGGGGTGTCAGAGGATGCCAAAAACATGGTACTTACCCATTTGGGAGCAGGAAAGAAGAGAAGGGCTGACGAGGAGGAAACAGAGAATAAAGCTTATATTGCAGCAAAGGGAAGTTGTGTGGTTGGTGATGGTGCCCTTCAGCCAGGGTGGGTTCTCTCCCTCTGCTCTGTGTGCAGTGATGCCAACACCAAGCAGCTCCATCTCCACAGCTGGAGTCATCAGAATGTGACTGAAACCCCTGCAAGGCTGGGCCAGACCCCTGGCTCAGCCTAAGCATAGTAGTGACATTTCAGAGCAAACATCTTCCTCCTCAAATGCTGTCCCAAAGGCCTTTTTAAGGCTTATTTCTGGTGTTGTTACTACAACTTTCTGCCAACAAAGGCAGGGAGCAGGCTGGGGCCAGCTGCAGCCCCAAGTACCCTGGCTGGCAGCACCCACCCCAAATGACAGCCCCATTGGACCCACTTCAGCATTCACCCACTCGGTCCAGCATCTTCCCCGGACCCCCAGCTCCTGCCATCCTCAGCCCATGCCTCCCCAATCACACCAGCTCCCACCTCACCACAGATACCAGTAGGGTGAGCCCCATCACAGTACAACCAAAGGCCTTTTACAAAGAAAAGGAGGCTTTGAGAAGTGCTTTCTCAGGCTTTATCGGGTCTCTGCACCCCTGGCAAAGCTCAGCTGAGAGGTTTAGCAGTTTGGAAGTGCTTAGTCTGGGTCTTGCAGCACATTTTCATTAGTTACAGTAATTAGCAGGTATTTTTCATGCACTATATATTAACGTAATGTATGTGACCATCTACCCTGTAATGGAAAAACCCCGTGGCTGTGGTAATCAGTAACACTTTCTAAAGCCCTTGACTTCCAAGTCATCCAGGTGCTTCTGACAATGTTGCCCTGGGTTGCTATAACCAGTAACACTTTCTAAAGCCCTTGACTTCCAACTCATCCAGGTGTTTCTGACAATGTTGCCTTGGATTGCTATAGGAACCCTGATCGTTTTCCCATCTGACTTGTCCATTAACATCAGGATTTATATTTAATTTGTTTTCCTTTTCCTCGAAGAAGAGGTGAGGAATGAGCGTGTGTGCAGGGGGAGGATGTGCTCCTCAAGGGGTGTTTCCTGACTATGACACAACTAGCACTGGGAACCAGAGCTGGTTCTGAGGTGCTGCCAAAGCAGCAGTGCAGGCAGAGCCCAAGATACTGTCAGGAACCACCCAGGGTGGCAGCTGATGCTCAGGGTGGAGTTTATTACAGGTTTCTCCCATATTCCCAGGCTGTGGTGACAGTCTGTTTCCTTCAGGCAAAGGGGCTCATGCACAGAGCATCCCACGCAGCTCCTGGGGAGATGTGACAGGTAGAGAGCAAGTGAAGTTGCTACAGAGATAGGCAGTGGCTTTCCCATCTTTCCTCTCCAGAGACTCAAGGAATGGCAACTGACGGTAGAGGAACCCAGTGTTGTTCCCATCTGCCAGCATCAGCACCTGCCAGAGAAGGAGCTGTGAGAGCTGGGAAGCATGGCCAGCAGCAGCCAGTACCAGCCAGCTGCTCCTTCCTTCCCCACAGACATGTTCCCCCGACACACTCGCCCAAAGAGAAAAGGGGAGGGAAAGCTGAGAAGACCCAGGCCACGTCCTCATTGTGCCTGTACTGGAGGGAGTGTGGTTCACATCATCCCCAGCAGCTGGAGTTGAAGCACAGGAATGGCCTCACAGTGGCCTCAAACACTCTCTAGGGACACACATCCAGCCCAGGGGCAGCCCCAATCCCAGCACCAGCTGCAGCATTGCCCCATGCCACCCTGAAGCTCAGCTCCTGCCTGCCTGATGAAAGCTCAGACACCAGGTAGCAGTGGGCTGGGTGTCTCCCTGGCAGCACCAGCTAGGGTGATGTCACAGTTGCCACAGTAATTAGCTTTTCTCAAAGCAAAAACATCCATTAAGGCCTCAGGGTTTGCGGGCTGACTGGGGAAAGGCAGGAGCTGGCAGGGAGCCTGACGCCCACATGGAGGCACAAGGTGAGTGACAGGGTCACCCTTAGCAAGACCCAAGGCACAACAGCACCCTGCTGTCCCAACATGTGGCTCTCCCTCGCCTGCCACAGCCCAGCCCTGCACATGTGCCCACAGCAGAGCCTGCTGAGAACGCATACACTCACCACATGTTCCTGCTGCTCACACCAATGTCCCTGCAGGGTGCCAACACCAAACTGCCACCCATTCCCACTGGCACCACTCGCTTGGCATATGGCATCCTCTACCATGGCAAACACAGCACCCACATCCAGGAGGACTGCCCATGCAGCATCACATGCTTAGCAGGAGCTGCCCTCACCTGCTGTGCCCCAGGGGTCACCAGGCTCGCAACCCCCTGCCCTGGATAACAGCTGCTGTAGTCTCATCCCAGCTCCTAGCACCCCACATCTCCTGCTCAGCCCCTGCCTCTGGCTGAGCCCATCTCCCTGCCTGCTTCTGCTCCCCCTCAACCTCCTCCCCCCTTGCCTTTGTCTGGAATTAATTCCAGGAGTGATTAATTACCAATTCATGTCCAATCTGAAATTCATTATTCATTTTTCTCACAAGCTCCCTAAGGTCCTCTTGCAGGCCTAGGATGAAGGCGAGCAGCAGGTTACCGCTCTGCAGCTAAGCAGATAATGGGATCCTTCATAATTACCCTAAAGACCATTAACAGGGCAGGGATCTATACCAGGAGCAGGGATACAACCCTCTCTGCTCCTGGCACTGGGTCCCCCCAGAGGAGCTACCACCAGCATTGCCCCCAGAGCACTCACACCCCTGTGGCAAAGGGCTCCTCTGGGCACTGGGGTCCATTTAAACCTCCAACCTCAATGCCATTTTATCGTCAACATGTTACAGCAAGGATTTCAATGTGAGGTTTGTAAGGAATTAATTACTGGAACGACCTAATTAATTGTGTTCCTGCAGACAAGCCTAGCCCCCAGCACCCTGCCAGCACTGAGGGAGCAGGGGCAGCAGGGGACACAGCAGTGACATTTCCCCAACTCCTTGACAAGCCAATTCCTAAAAGTACAGCATCCTCAGAGCAGGTGACCAGTGTCTGCTCTGCCTCAGAGAGCTGGGGGCTGAAGGTGGGTGGGAAAAGGAACCAGGGATGGCCGTCAGGATGCTGCTCCCAAAAGCAGTGGAATGCTCTGAGCACTGGGATTCTTCTCCTTTCTCTCCATCACTACTGCAAAAGATCAGGCTGTCCCTGAGGAACGAGCCCACACAGACACAGGGACCCGATGTCTTGAACCAGGTCTTGGGAGAGGGAGCAGGGTATTATCACCAGGCTCCCCGCTGCCACCACGGTGCCTCTCACCATTACAGTCACCCACTAATCCTTCAAAGAGACAGTGGAAGAGCATGGGAATAGAGACCCTGCATGCAGCAAGGGGACCAGTGTGGACAAAACTACCACTGGACAGGAGGTGGCAGAGCAAGGACACAGAGCTGCATTCTCCACCCACACTCCTGGGCAGTTGTGGACCATCCTCCAATACCAGCATTAAATACCGCTGGGCATGTAGGCAAAGGTTCAGGGAGGAAAATCCCTGTGGGCTGAGCTAACATGAGGACAGAGCAGGGGATCCCATGGCTTAGCCCTCCCTAGTTCACCCCAGCTGGGGTCACAGAGGGAAACCAGTGCTTTAGCCTCAGTGCCAGCTCCCCACGCCAGTCCCTGGCACCAGGACCCTGACAGACAAGGATGAGTATAGTCTAGAGGCTGAAACACTGAGCCCTCTCACCCACCCAGCCCTGCTTTCCTCAGCTCAGCAGCTTTGCTACAGTGATAACCACCCAACCCCAGGGACGCTGCCCACCAAAGGCACCAGCAACCTCCTGCCACACTGCCCTGCCAGCTCTGCCCTAAGGCTGCACAGTAGGATCCACCAAGTGACTTGATGCATCTCAGAGCAACGATGCAGGGGAGCAGAGTGAGGCAATAACCCCAGTGCACAGCAACAACACAGCTGGGAACAGAGTTTTAGGAGAAGCCAGCCTCTCCTGGATTGAGGGCCCCTCAGCAGAGCACAGTCCTGCCTTGACACTTCCCAAGGATGTCAGGATGGCTCCAGGCAGGTGACCCAGACACCAGCTGGATCTGCACTGGGTATGAATATCCACACTGAAATTACAGGTTTTCCCTTGACAGACCATCAGTGGGGACACTGGGCTGTGGCTGAGAGCAGTGTAAACAGCCAGCAGCGACAGCAGCCCCTGCTGCAGCCATTTTCTGGGCTACTGTACTGCCATAGTTCTGTGCCAGTGAGAGGGATGTGGGTGCTCAGCCATGGCCCTGCCAGCTGTGCTTACAATACAGAAAGGTTAGGATGCTTCCCAGAAAGGAGGCAGGACAAGGAAGAGTATGGGTGCTACAGCCACACTTGGAGAAAGGATGAAGGCATCAGCAATGAGTGAGGCAGCAGGGAGGGTGACAGCAGCTGGCAGGGAGGGCAGGGGAGGGCTGGCACCTCTACCTTGTTTGGGCTGAAGACAGAGTGGACACAGCGCAGCATTTCTTTCGTGTCTTCTCCTTGGGGGTCCCCACAGATAACAACCTACATGGGTGGCAGAAGAGAGAAAGCAGAGAGCTGTGACTGTAACCACTGCCAAGTCCCATCCCCACAGCAGGTCCTGTGGGGGACACATGAGCCCCAGCCCATACCTGTTTGAGGGTGTGATGGAAGACAGCAGTGGCCCGGGCCATCTCTGGCAGGGTTATTGGGATCTTCTGCAGTTTCTCTGAGAAGGCGGCCAGTATCTGCCCAGCTTTTTCCACCCACTCCATATGGCCAGAGTAACAAGCTGCTCGGAGCAGGTTTGTGACCGTGACAGAGTTGGCAGCGGGCTCTGCTCCATCTTGGTCTGCAGGAGACAACAGCTCCTCAATCAGCCCAATGCCTTACCACCCACAGCTCGGTCCTCCACTCCTGCAGCTGGCCCACAGCATAACCCATGCAGACTACAACCACAACGACAAGCTCACCATCCTTCAGGCGCAGGAGCAGAGAGGGATCACCAGCCTCGCTGGAGAAATACGCAAAGCCTTTGGGGTCCCAGAACAGCTGGTCTTGCATGTGCTGGAGCTGCAGGGCCCACTCCAGCCAGTCCTGCTCCAGTGAGGCTTCATACAGGTCAAAGAGAGCCTGAATGACAAAGGCGTAATCCTCCAGGAAACCCTGGATGGGCACGGTGCTGAGTGGCAGACAGGAAAGAAGCATTAGGATCAGAGAGCATCCCTCCCTCTAAGTTCAGCCCTGCCTGGAGGAGATGACAGGGACCTTGCCAAGGGCCTGGGTAGCACCTGTGAGTCTGCAGAGACTCTCTATTGCCCCGCTCACCTCTGCTCCACCATGCTGTCTTTGCCCCGGTAGCAGCTCCGCAGCAACCTCCCGCTGTTGGGGTCGAAAAGGTGTTTACGCACGAAGGCAGCTGCCTGCACTGCCCGGCTCACGTACTGCTGCTCAGCCAGGGCTGCCCCAGCCTGGGCAAAGCCTGAGATCATCAGCCCTGTGTAGGAACAGACACGGGGACAAGTTCAGAGGGGCTACAAGGAACTGGTAGAGGTGTACTTGTACCTTTCCTGTCAGCGTGAAGCTCATCGTCCCTGAGATTTCAGGCAGGTGATGACTCACTGAACAGCTCCTCCACTGTGATCAAACCACTAAGAAAGTCACTTACTGTCACCAAACGGAAGGACAGAACACTGACACGCCAGCAAGATCGAAACCTTCACCAGCGGGCAGAAACGGCTCAAGAGCATCCTCTTGTTTGCAGGACGTGCTGTAAGTCCAGCTCCAGACTCAGCTACACAAGCTTTTACTTTTGGGAACAGCTTCTGGGGTTCTGCAGTTAGTACCTGCTACAGAACACCCAAACAGACGGACACAGACCTGTGGTCCCCCAGCTAAAGCCGCAGTGAAGGTGGGCTCTGTACCCGCCTGGGTCCTGAAGCCTCAACTCCCTCAGCTTCCCAAGACCCAAACCAGGGGAGCCTGGCTGAACCAGGGGAAGAGTTTTGCTGCTCTCTGCTGGCAATAGGGGAGGGAAATAAAGCCAGAGCAATATCCCAATGCTGGGAAGCCCCAGGCAGCTTCTCCCACATGTTCCAGCAGTCCCAGATCCCAGCCCACCCACTGCTTCCATGCAGGATTGTCCAGTCCCAGCAAGATTCACAGGTACAAGCCCCCAGACATGCTGGCCCTAGGCAGCAGTGGAGGTTTCCAGCCAAGGAACACACCCCCCAAACTGAGCTGCCTCTCACCATTCCATGCTGCCAGCATCTTGGTGTCCAAGTGTGGCCGTGGCCGCTGTGCCCGAGCTCTGGACAACCTCCGCCGACCCTCCCACAGCAGGGCACCCAGCCGTCCTGGATCCAGCCCGAACTGGGCAGCTGTCAGCTCTGGGGAGCACCGAACAATAAGGACATTCTTGCCCTTCAGCTCCTGATGGGGATCCTGCAAGGAGAGCCCCATGCCACAAACACTGCCTGGCTGTGAAGGGGTTGGACCCTATGTGTTTTGGGGCTGCTCTGCCATTCCCCCATGTCCAAGGGTGCGAGTCCCCCACTGATGCTCCCAGCATGAGCCAGGTCTTTGCTCTTCCTCACCATCATGGGGCTGACATTGCCAGTCTCCTTCACTCCATAGTGGTGCATGAAGATATCTCCCAGAGTTGTCCCCTCTGTGGCTCCTTCAACAGAGTCAGTAAGGAGGGCTCGGATTTCCTCAGCTGTCCACACACAGAAAGCTCCTTCTCGTTTCTCTCTGGATGTGGTGGTTGGGTAGGAATCAGCATCTTCTGCACTGTAGAAACCTCCAGCCTGGTACAAGTGCAAGACAGACCTTCCCACTACTGGGACAGCGCTTTCAGCCAGTTGCCCATCACTGCTGGACTGGCAGTCAGGCTGGTGAGCTGCAGCAGACTGAGGTCTGCTGGGAAGGGAGGGAGGAAAGAACAGTCCAGAGCTGCATCCCTGTGCAGGGTTACTGGATCCCTTTCACTCAGCTCTGAGAACAACCTACCTGGTCACTCAGGTCCCGTGAGACATAGAGCAGAATGTCTTTGGCAACATCTGCAAAGAATTCATCACCAGAGATCTGCGGGAGGCACAGGGTGGACATCAGTGTTACAAGGCAGGGAGGAGGGAGGGAAGAGACACAGTGAGATGGAATAAGAGATTCAGGTTTACACATCTGAAGGAGGAGAAAAAACACATTTGAAAGTCTAGGGATTTTAAACGCGTCATGGATTCAGAGTGCGATCTCTGAGAACAACCTACAGGTACTAAAAAGCAACCCTGGAGTTACACCGGTGTTGGAGTCAGCAGTATGTGTACTTGCAAAGCCCAGCCAGGAGGTTGTTCCCTCCCTGGTTACACTCAGGTAATACCAGGCTATTGCACCTTCAAGGACTCATGCAGTGTTTCTGGATGAACGCCAGATGACAGAGATGATGAGACTACTCCTTGCCTTCTCAGTCAGCCCTCAGCATGCCAAGAAGATGCCATGGCCATACCTGAAATGCTCTGCTGTAGGTGGCTGCCAGCTGCCCTTGGTCATACAGCATCTTCTCAAAGTGAGGGACATGCCAGCGCTGGTCAGTGGAGTAGCGGTGAAACCCCTGCAAAGACCAACTGGACATGTCTATACCACATGCCTCCATCCCAAGCCCTGGGCAGGTCAGGGGTTTACCCCCATGGCTTTCCTCCTACCTGACAGACATGGTCATGGATACCCCCATGAGCCATCATCTTGAGGGTATGCAGAGCCATTTGTAGTGCCTGGCTACCTTCTGGAGTTGTTCGGTGCAGGGCCCAATATGTGAAGAGGAAATTCAAATTCACTGAAATACAGGAAGAAATTGGGAGTCTGTGGGGTGGGCTCTGCACCCCAGCACTGTGTGCCCCATGGTAGGGCTCAGCAGCAAAGGCCAGACTGACCTGGGGTAGGGAACTTGGGGGATTCAGAAAAGCCACCATAGTTCTCATCATAGTAACTGGAGAGCTGCTGGAAACAGGTGGCCATCACCAATTTGGATGATGGGGGTGACTCCTGGCCCTGCACCCTGATCTCAGACCTGTGTAGCAATGCTTCCAGGATCTTCTGACTGTTCTCCAGCAGGGCATCTCTGTTCTCCTTCCACTAAGATACAGAATGAGAATGTCAGTTCTTCCGAATTTTTGTCTCTTTCTGGCTTCTGTATTGCACCAGTTCAAATTGCACCTTCAGTTCTTGGTGCCCCTCCCCACACCAGCTCCAGCCCAAAGCTCTGACACGTTTTCTGGGCTACCATTTCTCATCACAGTTATCTCCTTATTCAGTCACTCCTCCAGCCCAGACCAGCAATCCCTGCAGCCTCTTTGGTAGAGCATTGTCTGCGCCACTGTTCCTGCTCCATACCTGCTCTGCGATTCGGAGCAGGACAGTCCGAAAGCCTACACGATTAACTCCATCTTCAGGAGGGAAGTACGTCCCCCCTACAAAGGGCTTGAGATCTGGAGTCAGCCAGACACTCATCGGCCAGCCACCTCCACCACTGGTTGCCTGAAAGACAAACCACAGGAACACCAAGGTCACACAAGAGGAACCCTTTTCTCTGTACTCCTCCAGCACTTCCAAGAGTAGAGATATGCACTTCTCTCCACCCTTGTGATCACACATGACCCCGTTCAGACCACACCACATACTGGTTATTCCTGCCTGAGGAACACGAACCTTATCTTGACAGTTGCCTCAGGCCACGTCCATGCCTCCTTACCTGCACGAAGGTCATGTACACTTTGTCTACATCTGGCTGCTCCTCACGATCCACTTTGATACATACAAAGTTCTTGCTCATAATCTCCCCAATCTCCTTGTTCTTGAAGGACTCCTCTTCCATTACGTGGCACCAGTGGCAGGTGGAGTAGCCAACTGAAACAAAAGTCAGACAAGTGAGAAAAGACCCTTTGCAGTGAGCAGGACATGCATTATTGAGAGACTGCTCAGAGGTGGGAAACCATGCCATGTGCAACAGCTGCTGTCCTAGAGAAAAGATGGAGGAGAAAGGCCTTCTGCAAGTATGGAAGCTTGCAGGGCCTCCTGGGCTTTCCAGCTCTTGATCTTAAAGGCCAAGGACTCTGGTCCTTGAAGCAGCCCATCTTCAAAGAGAGCTATTAAAACATGTGGCACTCACTCTGCTAGCAGAGCCTTTACCAATGTGGCTACTCGCACACCAGCTCAGGACACAGCCCAGCTTATCTGGCCATCTACTGAACAACATGTGGGACCACAAAACACATCTTTTTTTTTGGTTACCTGACAGGAATATCGGCTTGTTCTCCCTTTTTGCTTTGTCAAAGGCTTCCTGACCCCAAGGATACCTGTGGAGAGAGGACAAGTAAGTAGCTTCAAAGGCCACTGCAACCAGGACCTGTGCGCCAAGAAAGCTGTCTGAGAAGCTGCTGCCTGGTGGAGAGTGGTGAGGACAGCCAGGGCACAGCTGGCTCAAGAGCACAGACCTGCAGACAGCTGTGGCTGCCACTGCTGTCATGTCCCTCAGCCCCATGGGTGCAGGGAGAAGAGCAGTGAGAAAGGCTCTTACCAGTCCACCGGGTTGTGAGCATGCTGCAGGAGGTATGGGGACTTCTCCTCAATCAGGCGGTTGGTGTGCAGAGGGTCGCTGAGGGGGCTGGTTGTCCCCCCTGTGGCCATGGTCACACTCCCCCTTAGAAATCTGTGGTATTGAACAGGTTTGTCTCCTTGCTGCCACAGCAAAGTCCAGCCCTCAGAGTCCCACAATGCCCCAGGCCAGCACCTTGCTTACCCCAGCAGTGCGAGTGCCCAGTTTGGTCCCAGGACAGGGAACTGCGCCACACGTCAGGGAAACTGCTCTGGGGCTCAGTCCACCTCATCCCCCCAGCACCCTACAACGTCCTCCCCACATGCTGAAAGCTCAGGCATGGTCAGGTACCACCATCCCAAGAGCTCCCCAACCCCTGCCCCTTTTGGGGCACAGCCATGGGTCAGGGAGCAGTATCTGTGTATCCTCAGAGAGGAAAACCCCTGCCACGAGTGTGCGGTCACGGGGCAGGCGGGGAGGGAGGACGGGCTCCTCATGTGAAGTGGAGACAGGAGAGACTAGAGAGACCCTCCTGCTGTGAGGGCGACACAGGACTGGGGCACAGGGGTACAGGACAGGGCCCAAGGAATGCGTTAAGTCGTACAAGGATGCGGTTTAGTAGAACGCACCAGGATGCAGAGAGGATGAAGGAGAGATGCAGGGAGGCCTGAGGTGAGCGCAGGACAGATTCCGGGACGGTTTAGGGAAAGGTAAGACGGGTGCAGGGAAGGTTTAGGGAAATAGAGGAAAGCTGCAAGAAGGATCTAGCAGAGGGGGTACAGAAGGGTCTAAGAGTGCCCCAAGAATCCAGGCGGGATTCGGGAGGGTGCAGGGAAGGTTTAGGGTAGGCGCAGAAGTATTCAGGGGAACGGAGACCAAAGGCTGCCGCGAAGTGAAAGCGCTGCCCGGCCCCTNTCGGCGATGAAGGAGCTGAGGGGCAGCGAGCGGCACGGGCGTACTCCGGTGGTCAGAGGCTACCTGGGCCAGAGAGCACAGGAATAGGGTGGGAGGGGTAGACCCCCCGCCCCTCCCCGCCCTAACGCTGCCCCACAGCATCCCACAGAGGCGCCGGGGCAAAGCGCCCAACCCCAAGGTTCCATCAGCAGTGAGACACCTCCCACCCCAGTCAGACCCCAACCCACCACCCTCAGGACAGCCCCACCATGGTCCCTTCACTGCTCGGGGCGGGGTCCTCTCTTGCTGGCCAAGCCCGGGGTCACGCTGGCCACCCCCAGCCGGTGGTGGACACAGGGCTGGTGAGAGGATCCCCAGCTCCCATTGCAGATAGTGAACCGCTGGGCCCCCCCCTCAATGTCTTGGCAGGAGGAAAGGCTGGGGGTTGTGTGTAACAGCCGGGAAAGGGGCCAGAGTCTATGTGTCCAGCGGGTTCAGAGGAAGGGGTTGAGCCCCCCTGGAGCGGATGGCGGGGCTGGAGGTCCGCTGAGTGGCAGCAGCGGCTGGGGTAGGCTGCCGGGGAGCTCAGGGAAGGCGCCAGCCTGGGGGAAGGCACTGGCAGAGGCTGGGAGGGCAGCGGCGGTGGTAGGGACACTGCTGAGGGGCATTGGGAGAGATGCGCTGTAGGTCATGGAGTTGGCAGGGAGGCCAGCGGGCAGCGCGGGCACTGGTGAGCTGGTCCGCATCTGGTTGAGCGTCGGCTTGGGCTGCTCTGAGAGGCCAAAGGGGTTGGTGGGGGACGGCGAGCTCAGACCTGGCAAAGAGAAGATGTGACACGTCAGGGCAGCCCTAGCAACCCCAGCCCTCCCTTCCCCAACAGTCCTCTGCCCAGCCCAGGGAACCAGCACCTACCCGAGAGAAAGGGGTTGCGCGTCTTGGAAGCCGGTGAAGGTGCAACCAGGGAGTCCAGGTTGACCAGGGAGGAGGCAGCAGGGCCAAGGAAAGCCTCAGGGGTTTTACAGTCCTTCCTCTCTTTGCCAGATTCAGGGAGGGAGTCGGCTAGGTTGGTGAGGTCAAAGCTCTTTGCACCATCCTGCCTGGTGCTGGGGAACAGGTCACCGAAGGGGTCCAGCTCTGGGGCAGAGGGGGCAGATGAGCTGAGTGAGCCAGCTGGGAGACACCAAGGGTCACAGCATCCCTTTGTGACTGCTAACAGCCCATGTCACCCCAGTGCAGGCTGGGGCTAAGGCTGTGGCGTGGCATAGCATGTCCTAGCAACCAAGCCACTGCGGGATTCAGAGAGTTTGGGGATTTGAAGGCCCACTATGACCAGAGCTTCCCCATCAGCAGCCCAAACCATGGCACGGGCAGTTGCAGGTGGGAACATGCTGTGGCCACACCATGAAGCCATCACACACAGCCCAGCCAGCCCTGGAGCTGTCTTCCTGCCACAGGCAGGGACAGGTCACTGTCCCCAGCAACTCAAATGAGTCCCTGCCCGCTCCCCTGGCTCTTACCGACGGGGCTGTTGGACTTGGCCGAGGAGGGCGGCTGCAAGGGTTCCTGCTCTGGGGGTTCAACTGGCTCTGGCGGCTTTACAAACGGGTCGAAAGCATCTCCCCCTGGAGCTGGGGGGAAGAGGTGAGACTCAAGGAGGGGAGCAAGCAGGGAGGTGAGAGGCAGATGTACGGGCAGGAGAGAGGCAGGGGCGGCTGCCTGCAAGGAGACAGAGAAGAGGGCGAGCGGTGGCGGGGTGCGGGGGTGGGGGTCAGGAACGTACACTGGCCTGGAGGGGGCTAAGATGAACCCAGAGCACTGGGGGTCATTGCTGACCAAGGCAGCCCCCATGCTGCTCACCACCATCCCCCCACAACAGGCAGGTCTCTATCTCAGCCCCACTGGGGACAGGTGGAGGGGACAGCAATGTTGTAAGAACCAGCCCTGGCCCCAAGCCAAATTCCGCTCTCCTCCCCAGGGACCAAAAGCAAGGCCAGCATGCCCAGGATGGGAGGAAGCACTGAGGAGGAACTGAGAGCAGTGCTGAGCTCTGAAGCACAGGCTGCTCCTACAGCCGCTTCCTGATCTGCTGTGCAGCACTTGCGGACATCAACCATCTCATCATGGTGTTAGGGTTGGTTTGGGGAGGAAACAGGCATCACAGGGTGGGACACACCATCACCCTACTGGTGGATCAGTGTAGTGCCTGCTCTCTGCTCCCACGGGAGGGCTCCATTAACTGTGCCAGGTTAATTAATGCAGCCTATTCTGTGCAGAGAGAAAGCCTAAAAGCTCATTGAACTTCATGATGCCAACAGGTGAGCAGAGGTCCCACTGTGGGGCAGGAGAGCAGGGTGTTTGCAGAGCTAGCTATGGGAGGAAGCGGGGATCACCTCAGGATGCTCACTCACAGGAGGGCAGCAATGACCAATGCTGCCCATAAACCCACCAAAGCCAAAACACTGATGAAGCATCTTACCAGCATTAGGAGGTGGCTCAGCCACAGCTGCCCAAGGGTCAGTAGCTGGGGTAGAACCAGAAACCTGGGCAGGCGGAGATGCTGTCCCCCAGGGGTCCGCAGGAGAGAAGCCAGAAGACAAGGGCGCCTTGCCCCAAGGGTCGGAGGCTGCAGTGGTGCTGGGAGCAAAATCCCAGGGCCCAGCAGAGGTTTGCTGAGCCGAGGTGCCCACCTGGGAGAGGGGCTCCCCACCAGCATCTGGGACTGGCACCCAGGGATCGGCTGCACCAGCCCAGGCAGAAGCTGCTGGCTCCACTTTGGGTTTCATATCTGAAAGAAGAAAAAGGAAGCTGTGGAAGAGTGGAACAACACAGAGCATGGATGGATGCTGGGCAGAGTGATGTGCCCAGGGCATCATGGCTTCCAGCAGCACTGCCCAGGTGTGCAGTCAACCGGACAGCAGTAGGAAGAGAAACAAGAGGTGGGGCCTGTTGAGTTACTAGAGCTTGGGAAGGAACAGAGGAAAGGGAGAGGTTTCTGCTGCTGTCCCAAGCTCTGACAGTCTGCTAGTTGTGCCCACCTGGCATATCCCACGGGTCAGCAGACGTGTGGCTGGAGGGGGCTGGCGCCAGCCCGAATATATCTGCCAGCTCCATGATAGAGGACTGCAAACAGAAAGGGAATAAAAGAGGTGAACGGAGCCCACGCTGACCTACCAGGCTGCCCCAGAGCCCAAAGCTGACAACAGTCAGGCCACCAGGCCCATGCTGTACCTGGCTTTTCTTCATCTTATCTCCTTCCTCCTCTTCCTCCCGGCCCTGGGTAGTCTCCTCTGTGCCTTTCTGCAGTAGGGAATTCTCCCCTTGCCAAGACCTCACCTCCTGCGAGGACAAGAGATGGGGCCTGTTAACTCAGCAACCCTGCAGCCAGCACTTTTTCCAGGAGTCAGACCCAGCACAGGAGCTGCTACCACATCCCCGAAAAGTCCCACTATCTGAGCAGATGGCTCCTCCGGGGCCAAGCCCAGTGGGAGTGTACTCAGCCAGAGCCCAGAGCAGCGAAAGCAAAGCAGGCACCGGAGCAAGGCAGCATTTGAGGCTCCGGTGCCCTAGAGAGAAGCCCAAGTGCAAGGAGAGAAGAGCACCCAGGGCTGTGGGACACAGGTACCTTCTCGTGCTCCTCTTTGCTCAGCGCGAGCGCTAGCTGCAATTGCCTTTCTTCATCTGTACTGGAAATTGGAAGTGGCTTCTGCCAACAGAGGAAATCGGGTGACATTTCAGCTTGCCCTTAGATCACGGGACTGCTTGTTCCTGTCCTCACCACCACCTCTCCTGTGACCACTCAACTGCCTGCACAGCATCTCTGTGCCCATCCAGATGGCTTTGCCTGCAGACCCCCAGCCTAGTGCCCCTATGCTCTCAAACTAACTCCTGCTCAGGTTTCCCTGCAGCCAGTGCCCCAGCTACCTCCCTGCTCCATCACCTGCCTCTGCATCTGGGCTTGGATGATCCTAAATTAGCCAGCTAGCATCTCCTCAGGTTTTCAGGGACTCTGATGCAGTTGTCCTTGGAGATTGGATTGACACGCATCCCCTCACCCCAGCAGCTAACTCTAGAGGAAGATTGGTGATGCCAACTGACTTTGGTTTCGGAATCCTGCCCAGCTCCACACTGCTGGGGGAAAAGCATCCAAGAGCTGAGGCAGATGTTGAGGAGAAGCTGTTCCAATACCACCATGGCAGCCCTGATCCACACCCTGTGACAGTTTGGGAGCAGCTGGGGCTAGGAATGGGGACCCCGGTAGGGGTGAGGATGTGTGCATGCCGGTACAAGAGTGTGTGAGTGTGCACAGCCCAGATGGACTCCAAAAGACAACGCGTTCAACATGTGTTCCTACTGTGTTTATAGCAGCAGTGGCAGCTATAAATACTCAAATTCCAGGACAAAAATAGGGATATTTGCTCTGCTCCTTCTCCAAAAGAGCCTGCATGGGGCAGGGCAGATAAGCAGCAGAAAGCACTGTCTCCTAAGTGTGGCCCCTGCCTCAGCAGGATCAAGATCACAGTGCTCAGTGCCAGCCCTGGGGAGATGCCTGCTGGCCTGAGCACACAGCCCCTCGGTCACCACGTCCCTGTGACTTTGTGTGCCTGGCCGTACCTGCAGGTTCTGCACAGGCTGTGCGGGCCATTGGCAACCTCAGCCAGTGCGTAAATAAGCCGTCCCTGGTGGAAACAGGCTTGCAGCCAGCAGACAGGAGAGGGGACGGCCCTGGGGAAGGGTTCACAGTTGGGGACAGCAGCTTGCTTGTTGCCTGCATCTCTAACTCCTTCTGGTGCTGTGCTCCAGTGAGGTTTCCAGCCCAATTTGTGAGGACCAGTTGGTGAGAGGAAGCACCTGGCCCCCAGGAATACTGCTGGCCCTCACCCACCATACAAACAGCAGCACTGAGCAAGGCATCACCTCCTAAAACCTAAGTGAGAAGGCAAAAGAAGTCATAGAATCACAGCTGGTTTGGGTTGGAAGAGACCTTAAAGATCATGAGTTCCAACCCACTGCCATGGGCAGGGACACCCTTCTGTACTGAAAGTCAGTCAAAGTCCCATCCAACCTAGCCTTGAACACTTCAAGGGTTGGGGCATCCACAGCTTCTCTGGGCAACCCAGGTCAGTGTCTCACCACCCTCACAGTGAAGAGCTTCTTCCTGAAGGATCTTAGGCCAGAAGTGTTGTCAGAAGAGGGCAGACAAGTTTGGAAGGGGTTGTGGTGAAATGCAGAAGAATCTAATCAAGTTCACCCTGAGGTCTGGGAGATTGGATGGGTCTCGGCCTGCTGCTGTCTGCACTGGTACAAGGCTGAGACAGCACATGCCTCCATCTGCCTCCTGGTGATCTGGGATGCCAGGCACAGTGCAAGCAGCCTGATGCAGTTGCAGGCTGGCCTCAGGCAGCCCCCAAAATCCGCCCTCCTCCCAGGGAAATGGCCCACCATGCCCACAGACAAGGCAGGATGTGGGTAGATGCCCAGTCTTACATGTCCTGGGATGGACAAAGCCAGCCTACCTTCTCTGCCTCCTCCCGACTCATGGCCAGCGCAAGCTGCAGCTGCAGCTCCTCCTCACCCGTTGTCTGAGGCCTTGCTTGCTCCAGGTCGGAGGTGAACCGTGGGGATGAGGATGATGCTGGGAGATAAAAGAGGAAAAAGGAAAGGAGTGGCATCAGGACTGGGGTATTCTTCTCCAGGTGCTCCCTCCCAAAGCCTGAAACTTCACACCCTGACTTCCTCAGGAAACATAGCCCCACATTAACACTCCTTGCCACAAACAAGCCATAGGTTCAAGGCTTGAGGTACTACCAGCTGCCTCCACTGTTGGGATTCACCACTGGCCCTGCCAAACCTCTTTCCACAGCACAGGATGGCGATGGGCTTCACCACCACCCCGAAAGGTGCAGGGGAGTGACAGGCACAAGGGCAGGTGCAAACCAAATATCCCACCCCACAGAGACCCTGAGCAAGCCACCAGCAAGACTCACAGTTGAAGGAGGAGGGCGAACCCCGTGCCCGGCCGTAGTCATCGCTGTAGGGTGATGCGCGGCGCCCGTAGGGGACCTGGTGGCTGCCGCTGCCCATGCCCTCAAGGGCCATTCGCTCCTTGGTCTGCAGTGCGTGTGCCCGCTCCTGCTTCAGCCGCTCCTCATCCTTCAGCAGTGCCATCACCTGCTTCACCTTCTCCCGGATGTTGATGCCCTGGTCCTTGCCATCGCGGTCCACATACTGGAAATCCTTCAGTGTCTGGATGGTGTAGAGGTTCTCCCGGCACTGGTGAGTCACCTTCTCGGAGCCAGTTTTGATGAGGTAGTCCAGGAGGGTGAGGGCTTTGTAGACGTGACGCCAGTTCTTGCCACTGTCATTCAGCCGCCGCCAGATCATGCCCATGACCTCGGCAAAAGCAACTGTGTTGAAGGTGAGGTCAGCGATCTCTGACATCAGTGAGCTGGGGGGTCCCCAAGGGTCATTGGAGGTGGCCTCCCGCACCTTGATCTCTGCCTCTGAGTAGTTGTGCACGATGTTCTTCACTTGCCGGCGCAGCGCCGAGGTCGTCATGGCTCGGCCGTGCAGGAGACCCACCAGTGGCAGGCAGGAACAGCGAAAAGAAGGGGCGAGCAGTCACAGTTGCAACCTCACCGGCACCTGCAGTAGGGAATGGGGACACAGATGTCAGCATCTCCCCAGCCACTGAGACCCATCCCCAGAGCCCTTGCCTGGCACCTGGGACACTCCTCAAGGTGGAAGCACTCATTGTCAGGGTAACAAGTACACCCCCCAGGCTGCCACCACCTGCTAATCCAAGCAGTATGCTCAAGGAGAAAAAGATCTCACAGCAAACCGATACCCAGCACTGCAGAGCCACCAAGAGATTTGGCTCCAGATTCAGCAGCATTTGGAGGAGATTTCACCCTGCACTTCTGCTTCTAAAAGTAACCACCTGAAAATGGCAGCTCCCTCCTCCAGATCCAGGCTGCCTCAGCCTCTCCATCCTGGCAAAGCTGGTTTCAGGCCCCCCAGCCTTCACATCAGCCATGGGCTACCCTGTACCCTGAGGTGCAGCTGCATGTGCCCTGCTCACCCCAGCCATTGTCCCGAGGTTCTTGGTGTCACCAAGGATGTGTCGTGCAAAAACCAAAACCCCGCCATGAGTCAGAGACTGTCATGAATTATCAGCACTGGCAACCACTCGGGTGGATTTTCCCAGCTAACTCGATAATTTGGGTTCCTCAAGAGGCTGTGAGTACACAGCCATGTGCTGCTGCAGGGTGACAAATTCAGGTGCTAACTCCAGCACCAGGTCAGTGAGCAGGACAGACAGAGCAGCCCCCTTCTCCTGAAAACCACTGAGCTGCCTGAGCCTTCTCTGTGCCCAGGGCTGGGATGACAGGGGCTGGCATGGCTGGAAGCTGTCCTGGTGCCTCCCTGGCAGGCAGTGCCTGTCCTTGGGATGTGCAGCACTTGACAGATACAAAATGACATGGCTAAGTCTGGACCAAACTTCACGTGAGCCCATCGCAACTCTGCCCTTTGCTCTGTGTTATTTCTAATTCCTACCTTCTCCATGCATGGTGGGAAGTCACTGTTTACCCTCATTATGTCCAAGGACCAAGAAAAGCCAAGAGGCAGTGGCTGCCTGGAGCTGCTTTGCCCTCTGCAGGGCTGCACCGCAGGGCAGCTCCCAGAGCTCCCACTGTGGCTGCAACAAAACATACTGGTAATTTTTTCCCCATTTGAGATAACACAGGCAGAGGAGTATCTCCCCCACACAGCAGTGCCTGCCACTGGTGATTACCAGTGTCCATTCCATCCCACCACCCACCTCAGTCTCCAGTACCTCCCTGCACTGCAACCACCATGCTGTGTCCAGCTCTCTCCCAGCTTCAGACTGCTCCCTGTCATCAGAGCTGGGCTGGGGCCACGCTGACGTGCCCACGAGCCACGCACAGCACCCACCACACTCCCGCACAACCCGTACAACCAGTCCAGCACCTCCTGAGGGCTAGTGGCCGGTCGCCCCACAGCTCTGCCAGCAATGTCCCTGTGAGTCAGAGAGGAGCCCGGCACCACCACGCTTGCGGGCAGCAGACGTTTCTCTTGAGACGCTTCCCTGTATCGATTCTCTTTTGCAATGCAGCCTGTGGGCAGCTTTTGGATCCTGCTGAGGCAGCCCGCAGTGTGGATGGCCACGCCAGTGCTCACCTGGCATGGAAATGCCTTTGGGACAAGGGCAGCAACAAAGCAAAGTCCTCCAGGACTTGGCTCTGTGCTCTGCTTTTCACCAACACCCAGGTGGGAGATAAAGCCAAGTGTTCCAAAGGTGCCACAGGCCTGGCAAACACGGACACTGCTCCTATGAGGCTGGACAGTCCCTCCTGCCTCTGACAAGTCTCCTGGCAGCACAAACCCAGGCCTGGAGTGACGGGCTCCAACACTGCTTGTCCCAGCTGGAGACCTGAACCCAAATGGACTTTGCCTGCCTGCAGGAAGAGCCGGGAAGCTGTGGCTGGGGCATGAGGACATGGCCCTGGCTGGGGCACTGCCAGTGCTGCTGAAGGCAGTGAGGGGGCTATCAAACACATTATTTCCCCCCCCCTCAGACGGAGTATAAAGGGAGTGAAACAGAAGCTGTGCGGGAGATAAGGCGGCAGCACCCGCAGCTCATATGGAATTACCGCAGTGACCTTGAACAGGAGGCTGCCAGGTAGGGGAAGGACACAGGGGACGGGGATGGGGCCAGGGGCCAGTCCCTATCGCCCCCCGCCCGGCGCTGAGGGCTGCGACGGCGAAGCGGGGGCTTAGGAGGGATAACGCGGGGAGGAGCAGGAAAGGATGAGGGGGGAGAGGAATGGACGGAGGAAGCAGACGAGAAGCGGGGGGAGGCCGCGGGGGGAGATTAAAACCTCTCTCCATCCCTAATCAGGTGCGGGGCTGCGAGCAGGAGCGGCGGGGACGACGGCTGGCTGAGCCCCCTGCTGCTGCCCCGGAGCAGGCCGGGAGGGGCCGCACCGCCGAGCTGCCCTGGGATCCGACCACCACCCCACCAGTAACCCCGCGCATGTTCCTTAGTATCCCCCGGCTCGCCGCAGCGATGCTCTGCATCCAGAACCTTCCTCCCCCCATCACCCCCCTTCTTCTTCCTCCTCCTGCCCCTCCCGCAGCCCCGGTTACCTGCGCGGAGCGGAGCGCGGCCCCGCCGTGTAGGTGCCGGTGCCGGTAGAAGCGGCTGGAGGCTGCCGCTGCTGCTGAGCCGAGTGGCCGGGCAGGCTGGGCAGGTCCCGGCGGCAGGTCCCGGTTTAACCCCTTCGGGACCGCCCGGGCCGCGGCAAAGGTAGGTTCAGCACCCCCCACCCTTGCCCGCCCCCCCGGTCCCGGTGCGGTGCAGCGCGGTGCGGTACCGGCCGCGGAGGATGCGGCGCCGAACCCCGGCACCGCCGCATGCGGGAGGCGGAGATGCTGTAAATGCTCCGTCACTGCCCCTCGCTGGCAGCCAGCCAGGCGCTGCTTGCTGCTGCCTGCTTCGCTTCAGTTAGTTATTTTATTTTCTCCCTTCCTCCTTCCCACCTCTCATTATTTTTAGACAGAAATCAGCGTCCCCGGGCTGGGCTACAGCTCCCAGGGATGCCGACCCCCACCCCTTTCCCAGTACCCAAGGCTACGGTTGCCATTTGGATTTGGTAAATTTTTGTAAATTTTTTTAATTTGGGGGGGGGTGGCTAGGATCTAAATTTGGAGCAGATTCTTTCTCCGCTCCGAACAGCTCCCCGAGCCTGGCTGAGGGGGAAAGAGAGAGAGGCATCAGATGACATGACAAAGTAAGTCATGTCTCTCAATGGTTTCAATGGCACCCCTCTCTCCCGGCCTCTGCCTTCCATTTTAATCACTGACAGGCCTTCAAGTATTATGGGTATATATAATCTTTCTAATATCACTGACATTTTCCATAACGGAAAGCACCTACTGCATGCTGAGCCGCTCTGGAAGGGGATTGAGACCTTCCAGCTGATGCAGAGCTAACATTCCTCTTGCCTCAGGCTCTAGTGCTGAAGGTCTGAAGGTCCTGCCTTGGGTGGCAGGAGAAGCAGTGGGGAGGCCATGTGCCTCTAGGGGCTTTGCAGAGCTCCTTGGCCTGACATTTCCCAACAGGCTGTGGCCATTCAAGCTGAAGATGCATCTGCATCTACTCGCAGCCGTAGCCTACCAGAAAAGCATCCAAACCACCATCCAGATCAAACAGGAGAACGTCCCAGCTCAGGTGGTGTGAGGCACTCTTCATGGCTGCCTAAGATGGAGGCCTTCCTCGCTTCCCAGCATGCCAGGGCCAAGGCAGGCAGCTGGTCCCTCTTTGGGGATGGATTTTTTATAAGCAAAGTGAATCCAGAAGCACAACAGCCTAAGAGCTACAGCAGAGCTGTACAAATGTGGGGTTTGCTTTGCCATAGGATGCACAACCCAGTAATGCTCTAAAGCTGATGTACAACCTAAGTGACTCTGTGATTCTTTGAAAAGACCTTTCAGATCATCTACTCCAGCCATTAACCAAAATCTACCAAGCCCATCTATCTCCATGACTTTTAAACTCATCCACAGATGGCGATTCAACCTCCTCCCCCGGGCAGCCTGTTCCAAGGCCTGATGACCTTTTAAATGAAGAAGTTTTTCCTCATGCCTAGCCTAACTTACCCTGGTGCAACTTGAGGTAATTTCTTTTTGTCCTATTGCTTGTTTCTTGTGAGGAGACCAACCTCGGCCTCTCTACAACCTCCTTTCCCTCAGCCCACCCAGACCCCCTCTGCCATTGAGAAACTTCTGCAGATATGCTGCAACCTTCTCCTTGCAGTGTTTGCCTGAAAAAAACCCTTCCCAGGCTATTAGTTATAGTGTCTGCAGCCCCCAACTCACGTGATTGGTTTGGTATGTGACTCCCAAGGCCGGGAAGGTCGCTTACCTTGGTTATCTAGCAAACACAACACCAATTATTAACACTAATCCAAATAATAGCAATGTTCGGGAATGCGTTCGGGAATGGAGAAGGAACACTCTCCTTACCCGCCTGCTCGGACTCGGGGATGCTACAGAGCATGCATAGGGCAGAGCAGCACCAAGGGACTCTGCCCTAATATCTCACACCAGCCCATAAACAAGGGGTATGTTTCTAAGGGAGTTCTGTGGAAGCACTCTAATTCCACTGCAGTTCCTATCATGTAACTTACACAAATCATTGCAAAAGAAAAAATCCACAAGCAGTTGGCTCAGAGAAACCCACAGCAGCCAGGGAGCAGCGGAGTTGCACTTATTGGCCCAGCACATCCCTGTACTTTATTCCCCGAGGACACTCTTGTCCAAGGCTGTAAGAGGCTCTGGCAATATTTATGACAAACAATTAGACTAGTCACAGGATTCAGGTTTGTTCTCCTTTGCAGAAATTCTCATGCCACCTGCCTGCCCTGAGCCACTAGGCTCCTCCCTTGGGAGACCAGCGCAGGACATTCTTCCGTAGTTCGTGACTAACATGAAACCAAATCCACCTATTCCCGTATTAACAAGCTTTTCCAGGAGCAGAGGTGCATGTGGGGCCTGGCTCCCGTAGACTGGACTGGAGGTGTGGAGCTTGTGAACGAGCTTTTAAGGTAAAATTACCAAATAAAAGTGCTACAGCCTTTGAGACAATCACGTTGCCTCTATAACGTGCAAACTCCCTCTCGTCTAGAAACAGATGGCTTGAGCTGTTTGAGTTGGGCATATTCACAAGCTGATAATCATCTCCAGGGAGGCAGGAGCTATTGTCAGAGCCTGTGAGACACACCCCAACTTCAGGCCTTTTTCCTTTTATTCTCAAAATATGGCTGCAATTCTTACTGCAGGAATGCTGAGCAGAAACATTCACTTTATGGGTTTGTGCCCACTAAGCCAGAAGAGGCTCCTGGTTGCCACAGAAGCCAAAGAGCTTCCCTGCTAAAAGACAACATCTCAGAACACGAGGGCCCTAACCTGGCCAGCAAAAAACCCAAACCGTGGGGAGTCAAGGGGAAGAATATATCCATATCCTCTCCCCAGAGACAGCACAAGTTAAAATGAGAAAGCAAAACAACTCTGCAGAAGGAACAGTTATTTTACACTATGTGCAGCTCAAGACGTGCAGCTCAGTGCGGCTGCCAATGTAACAGAGCACGTGCCCGAGGCTCAGATGCCTGGTGTGACTGTGCCGTGACATCCAGAATGGGTTACAGGCACACTCAGTGTGGGCATCTTCTGCCTGAGAACCCCAAAGGTATCAACGCACCTCTGTGCATACCCTACACTGATGTCATCTTCCTCCAGGGCCAAAGCCATCTGGGCTTTGGGGAATGCCATCCAGCTGCTCTAGCGGGAATACAGCACTTTACTGACATGTGTCAGGTGTCTCTCAGTACCAGATCCCAAGTCTAGCTGGCTCTGCCCTGGAATCTTGCTCTGATCCAAGCCCAGCCACAGACTGCACAACACTCAGATCTGGGAGCCTCCACTCCAGCTGTGATGCATGGGGAAACCCAGATAGAAAACAGCCTCTGACAGAGGCAGGAGGCTGCAGCACAAGGCCTTACCATGCTCACAACATTTACAGCATTAATTTCCTTCACTGTAAGAGTGATTAGTCTTGGAAGGAAGAGAGTAACAGCTGGCTCAGCACAAGGCATGGCTACCCTAAGCTGGATGGGAAGAAATGGCAAAATCAGTATGAGAAGTAGACTCATGGGTGTAAAGCCAGAGCAACACAGTCTTTGGGTGATGTGTTTCCTCTGGGATCCTGAGTGCCTTAGAGAAACATGCTGTCAGCAAGTCCCGAGAAGAGAGTGGACAAGCAGCCAAGAGTATGGGGTGGAGTTTTCTCAGTCACCATCCTGGTACTTGGGCTCAGGAGTACAATGGACACCCTGCTCACTCACCTGCCAGCCAAGCAAGATCAAAGACCAAAGTCTCATCTCCTGTTGACTGGCACTTTTCAGTTCTTCTCCCTTAGCAGAAATGCCAGTATTTTCTACTCTTAGAGGCTCTTGAGGCTGTGATATTTCTTGCCTTGTCTCTTCTTGGCAAGCGATCCTGTGTGTCAGCAACAGATGATCTAGCAACAGTCTCACATCACAGCATGTCAGAAAAGAGACAGCCCAGTATTTGTAGTCAACATACCGCTTCAGAAAAAACAATCTTCATTTGGTCTGTGGAAATATGGTTATTCATTTATTTTTTTAAGTAAGTTTATTTCTAGTTACAAACAGCTTTCACTCTCCCACCTCAGAGCACCTTTTTCCTTTAGTTCCTCAAACAATGAAACCATTTTGCCCACCATTGAATCCAGCAGCTCATAAACCTGCAGAAGAAAATTAGCAGAAGGCAGTTGCACTGAAAACACACCAAGAAATCCCAGCGATGGGACCAACAGACAGTGGGATGGTTTCTCCTGCACAGTAGCATACAGACACGCACACAACCACATAAGTAGTTGCCTGCTAACAGCACTTAGCTCTGGTAATAACCTTCTTGGCTAGGAAGTGTGTTTAACGTTATCCAAGATACAATTAATTCTGCTGATCCCTCAAGAGTCCACAGGCTGCTAAAGACAGCACAGACAGAAATCCCACACGTGGATTCATGTTAACAGATTCCAGGCTGGGATAAAGGAAACTTTACCTCCTGTTTCATACTTACCTCGTTACAGAATTACAGATAGTTGTCACTTTTCTGAGTTTAACCTAATGCTTACCCTTCCCACCTAAGCTTCAATGTAATGCAATAAGAAACAAATACAGAAGTTTTGGTCAGACTCACTTCAACATAAAGTTTTTCCTGGTATGTCCCAAACAAAACAGGGTCCACCTGCTCCTGAGGAGGTTCTGCTCCATCTGTAGGTGCAGCTTCCACAGGCTGGGCTGCTTCTTTCATTTCCTGCAATGAAGTAATAGATTTTGACTTCTCATCTTTTAACTTTCTACTGCTTGGACATTCCTGTTCCAGGAACAAAAAAAGGGGGCCACACATCAGAACACCTTCCAGGCTGCTGCAAGGTGCACCACCCAGAAGAGGCACCTATTCCACTGGGCTGAAATCAACTCAAACCCAGGCCACACAACCTCAGAACAGATCACACTGTCCCCAGCACTTAGATCTCAGCAGGCATCGCAACACTTACCTCTTTCGCTGTCCCTGCTGTTTTTGTGGGTTTTTTCTTGCCTTCTTTCTCCTTTCCACCAAATGACCTTCTATCTTCTTTCCTGGCGGTTGTCCTGTCTTCCTTTTCTCCTTTCACAGACTGCTTTTCTTCCACTACAAAAGGAAGAATTTCAATTAGCCCAAATTCACATCCAGCAAGGCAGGTCTCAGAAGGAACAGATCTCGGGTGTGTGTTGGAACAATCTACATTTAGCTAAATTAAAAGGCTTCTTTGTGTGGTGGCTTTTTAACGACCCCAAACCACAGATCACAATTAGTATCACACAACCTGCCTTATTTGTAATGCATTTTCCTGTAAAATCTTTGAGAGAGAACTCATGAAGTTGCCATTTCAGTTAAAATCCAGCATGTTTTCAGGATTTCCAAGAGTCCACAGAAACCAGCTGCTGTGCTAATGCTCCCCATTACCTGTTTCCTTTGGAGGAATATCCCCATCGGTGTCCTCAGGCAAGCCAAGCAGGGATCGAAGCCTCAGAGCATGACTCACCAAAGCATCAACTGCTTCACGCCACAGCTGGAGACTGAGAAAAGCATCAGAATCAGGAGGGAGACAAGCAGAGCAACTGCCATCTTGTTTTACCCTGTGCCCTACAGCTAGGAGCTGCTCTGCCCAACTAAACAAATAAAGAAACACCCACCATTAACAGTCTGCATAGTGGATGTTAAATTACTTTCCTTGTGTTCAAGCCTTCTATGGTCTCAATGGTTCACAAACCATTGTGGCTCTTACAGACCCGTCTGTGAAACTACATCACCTGCTCATCAACAAGACACGTGCTGGTGAATCAGCATCAGCCTGCTCTCTGTTTTTACCCAGAGGAACATGCACCTTCTAATTTAGAAGCAACTAGAAGCTGTTGATATGTTTACAGTCTGGAGTGAAAAGCAGAGAGACTGTACGAGGGACGATACAGTTATCTGAGGAAAAGGGTACAGAAAATTACCCAAAGGTTACATAATTATACTAAAATAATCTTGCCAGAAATAATCTTGTGTTCTCCCCAAAAATTACTTCAGTTTAATGTTCTAAACTTATCCCCAGAAAAAAGGCACTTGGGTCCTAGACAACTGCTACAATTGATCTATAAAAAACCACAGAGTGTAAAGAAGACTTCTAGATCTCATATAAATATCTGCACTCTGAATCACAATGGTTTAACAGAGCTTGCTAAGACTGCTGAGCACATGATGCATTTACGAGCTTTATCTTGCAAAGGGAACGCACCAGGTTTGATACAAAAGGTCTGTCTGAGTTGGCCTCTGTTCAACACACAGCTCCATCACTGCCTTATTGAGCTGGGCCAGTGCTTCTTCTTGTTGCTCCTCCCTGGGGATTGACTTTATAGCCTGAATGTGAGAGAAAACATTATGAAGCAAGTGCTTCTTCTCAATCTTCATTCCCAGTCTGCTAACCCTGAGCTCAATGGAACAGGCCATGCCGCCCTTCCTGGACACCAATCTGAAACCAGGCCCAGGAGTGGCCTCCTGTACAGCTGGGATTTGACCACAGTGCATGCACTACCCAAGATCTGAGGAGCAATCCCAGTATCACCAGTTAGATTTACACTAAATCCCTTTACAGCACCCCAGGTGTGCTGGAGAACAGGGACTCAAGTGAGCTGGAAGGTTCCAAAGTAAAGATTAGCTATAAAAGCAGCAGAGAGGTTTCCAAGACAGCACAACTGAAAAATGGCTGCCAGACTCCAAACCACTCAGACTTTAATCTGGGGAGGTCTGTGCTCTATCCACAGCCTGTCATGAGTGTCTCCTTCAAGCTCGGATAAATAGGAAGGACTCTACAAGGAGACGAGCCCTTGGGGAAGCCACAGGAAGCTGTTGGATCAGCCTGCGTGGATGACAAAAAGCTAATGGGGAGAAGAGCTTAAAATACCTCTAACACTGTATGGTTCTTGTCTCTTCTTCATAGCCCTCAAAGTTTCTCTGGGGAATCTCTTTACAAGAGCGCTGATGGTGTGGCCAGCAGGACTGAAGTGCCTTCCTACCACACTCACCATAGATCATACCTAACTCAGCACATTGGAAGCAGACCATGGGGTGGGCTCACACAGGGGTAGGCCATGATGATGGAGGGAAAAGGAAAACACCATCAGCTCGTTATAGCACCAGAGGGAACAGGGGTGACCACCTGCTTGAAGCCCTCGAAGGAGAAGTTCCATCCTGAGGGGCCTGGGTTTTCCTCCTCCAAGTTTGTCAGTTGGCTTGGCGCTTTCTCAAGCTTGTTCTTCCAGCCTGGGACCTCTGTGGTCTCCGCAGTACTCTCCTGGTACTGCACATCCTCCACAGTCATCTTCTGGCTCAGGGGCACCTTCTCCTCAAGGGCTGAAGGAACAGACACGTGCTGTCTCCACAGTTTCTGCAGCTGCTTTACCACTCCATGCTGATAATGCAACTATGATAACAGGGAAAGGTTAAACAGTGAAATGAGCTCTGCCTTTCCTGCACAAATCTCACAATTAAAGCCACCACAGCCCACTACAGCAGCCTCCAGAATCCCAGGGATGGAACAATCCCACTGGTCTTCCCTCCCTGCTATTTCCATTGTGTAGCCTATCAAATAGCAAACGTCACCTTGGGATTCTCCTGGTGGAACAACTGTTCCTCTGTGACACAGGCACCCACAGGAGATGGGGTGCGCTCTGGGGTCCGAATTCGGATGAGAAGTTCCTTCACAATGTCTTTCACTATAGCAGCACCTTCACGAGCAGCCAGGTCACTCTGAGGCACCACAGCAAGAACAACATCTGTGAGTCCCTGTTCCATATATGGACACTCAGCAAATCCACCCCACACGTTACTGAGGGTTACAAGAATAACAGCAAACCGCACTAAGCAGAGTGATACTTACAACAGCTTTTAATACAAACTCCACAAAACCCCCAAACTATACTTTTCTAAGGATAATTTTCTGTTTATCCCTGAACTGCTGTCTTAGTTTACGATATATCACCTTGTACTCACTAAGTAACTAATGAAATTAATTAGCAACAGAAAATTCATTCTCTAAAGGACCAGTGGGAAGAGTTTAGGAGACACAATCATGCTTTTATTAACATTACAATAGACTCCAGAGCTTTTCTAGTTTATTTAGCAAACCTGCTCAAGTATGTACAGACGTTCTACAAATACATTATCATTTCCCAGCCCTAACTGCACAGCAGTAAAAACACTGTGTCACCCACTCCCACCCTTATCCTCTACTTGCATATTAAGTTCAAAGCTCACAGTTACCCAGTTACATGCTTGGTTACCTCCAGTTGCTCTCTGAGGTCAGCCAGTTTATCCTCATACACAGCAATTCCCCAAAGGGTCACCTGCAGCAGAGCTCCTCCTAATAACACAGGATATGTCCTAAATCCCCAGGACTCGCTGAAAATACCTGCTCTCTTCGACTTGAAGAGAAAGGAAAACTTCCTGGTTTCCCTAGGCAAAATTACACCTGAAATAAGAGAGAAAATGTATCAGCCTCTGAGAAGCCACCTGGTTAACTTGACCCTTTTCCAGCCCCACCCTGTGTGTTCTATCTCTGTAGGAGACTCTTTCCCCATAGGTTATCTGGTTATCACATTTCACCTATTTTTCTCCCTCCAGATTTACTCCTAGTCACCATGTTACTGAACTGGTTTTATTTCCACTGTGGTCTCCTTTTACAGAAAGCCCAGTGCTCTCTCTGGAAGATCATGCTCAGTTTGCCATCAGAAAAATAATTTCTCAATATTCCACCCACTTATATTTGTAAGAGCAACCTCATTTCCTTTAAGGGATCTGCCCCGCACACCCTTTCTTAGTGTGAGTCAGCTCTGACACCCAGGGTGGCTTTGTAAGGAGAATCACCTGGAAGATGAGCTCTGCTATTAGTCAGGCTCCATATCTCCAACAAATCCTGAATATGTGTTCGCTGGCCTAATGCACAAAGGTCTGAGATCAGCAGCTCTTGTACCTGGTCTGGTATCAAAGTAAAAACATGGTATCCTCTTCCCCTTGGTTTCTCTGGAGGGGATCTGATGGGGAAGCCTCATCCAGTTATACCAGATGGCAGTTGTGCCGTCGTTGCTCACCGTCAGGGAGCTTTCAGCTTTCTCACCAGCCAAAGTCTCAAATATGAGGCGGGCAGCAATGCCAATTTTATCCTACAAGGAAAAGGAAAAAGACAAAGATAACAATTTCTACTCTGTCTGACAGGATTTATCTTGCCTGAAGTTGTATCTCAAATAAGGGTTGGTAGAAGAACTTGTAAGGCAGGTCCAGTGAAGTGGCCATTATATGAAGACAGTCTGGGAACCTGAGACTCACACCAGAGAGAGAGCAACCCCTTGTTTCTGGATCACTTCAGAGCAAACGTAGGAAACCTATTATGTTCAGAATAAATCCTCTTGGGAACTCAAGCAGGCTCAGCTTGACTAAACATTAAAAAGCTCACGATTACCCGGCAAGAATCAGTGCAGCTAATCCAACGAGCAGGCTGGCCACAGAAATCCAATGACGGACCCTGTACTGCTTCTGGAACCAGGTCAGAGTGGTCCCTTAAGGAGTCACTGCTAGAGAAAATAAGAGACAGTGCTTTCATGGAGAGGGCAGAGACACAAGGGAACTGCTTGATTCCTGGAGCTGGTGATTACAGTATTGGTATACGCCTTTTATTGTGCCCCAGTGGACAGTCCTCTCTGTTCTGGACCAGACAGAATAGTCAAGGATACTCTTACAGACTGGTGCTGCATAGCTAGGATTCTTTATTTCTCCCAAGAAGCAAAACTTACAGGGTCTCAGACTCTTCAGAAGCGGTGGAATGTAAAAAAGGCTCTGTTGAGACAGATATGAAAGGCTGCCTTTTACCTATCACCTCCAGTCCTTCCAGATCCTAGAGATACAGAAAAATGACCAACTCATTATTTGTCTTTTTATATAAAAAGGATGTTAAATTATCGGACACATGGACCAACTGGGCCAAGTAAAGGTCTGGCAGCTGCATGCTGCTGGCACAGAGTCCCATTTTGATACTCCTAGACAACTCCAGGCAACACTCTGGGAGGTGAGACAACTCTTTCATGGGTGGGGCCCTTTGGAAATGTGGGAACTTCCAAGATAAGCACTGTGGGATTAAGTTTTAGATTCCTAATGCTTTTTCAAATCCAGTTCTTGGAAATTTTATGTTACTCTACAGCATCTGACAAGGGATGCAAAAAACATCTTCACTCCTCTAGTCTTACCGGTTTATAAAAATCTAGCTCCTCTAGGATAGATTTTAACTCCTGCTGGCGATGTTTCAGGAAAACACTCTTATCCCACGTTAGATGGAAAAGGATCCTCTTTGGAGGCTTCAGACCTGTGGAAATATCCACACAAGTGCTCACTGTCAACATACATACAGGCCTATTCATTTCACTCTCTGCCCAGCTTTGACCTCACTGTGTGTTTTGAGAGACGCTCCTGCAAGTGACTGGGATGTAGTTTGTGCTGCAGCTGCTGGGACAACTCAAATGTGGGTCTCCATCCTTGCAGAAGTCACTGCTTCTTTCTGCTGGTCCCTCCACACTTGTTAACCTCCATTTCTGTGGAATCACACGTGCAACATTCCCTTACCCGTTTCCATCCGGATAGTGTGGGGCTTTCCCACGTGAGTGATTGGCGGTGGGAAGCCACGTTCTGTCTGTGTTAGTGTCATCGTCAGGCCAGTGAGTTCATCTCCAATACGCTCAGGTTGGCTCCAGAACTCACTTCCTCTACGGTAGCCCTAGGGCAGAAAACGTTCCCACTGATGCTTCCAGAGCTGTATCGCTGCCTGCTATTTTCACAGGCACTAGAAGCTAAAAGGCAGGAGTCTAACTCTGTTTACACAAACATTTTAGAAGTCTATAAATTTGCACTTTCTTCAGAGCAAGGCAACATTTCTATCAGGCTGCTGTCAAAGGCAAAAGAAGACTTTTCGTCCATCTAGTGCTGCACGAAAGTTGAATGATATTAAAATAATGCATCACGTGAATGCAAACCATGTGACAGTGCTATAAACATTCTAATGTTAACATAGGATACTCCTATTACCCTCCTGACTTGCCCATACCCCTTTCTCCATGGCAATCATTAAAATTCAAGCCTGAAAGTATCAGATCTCTCTGTCCTTGGAATAGTGATGCAGCACATCCCAGAGCGTGACAATCTCTGGTGATAACCTAGAACTGTCACTTGCCCACTGCCACCACTTTCCTCTGACTACTATGGCCAGCACCATTCATGTTTTTATTTTTAAAGTTTCTGAAAGCTCTGCTTGCACACTAGGCTGAAGGCCTTAGTGTAGCATTGATAACATCTATTGACAGGTTTCTCACACCAGTGTCTCAGGTCTTCCACAAGAACAGAGCTGTCAGGATGTCAGAGGTGGGGCTCTCACCTTTCCAGGAAGCAGGGCAGGGAGACTGCGGTCAATGAGGTCACGTTCCTCCTGGATTTGCCTATAATCCTCTGAGATGTTCATCAGCAATTCATTCTCTGGCCTCTGAAGAATTTCTGTAAAGAAGCAACATCAAATAATTGGTGTCGCAGTTCTGGGCACACCATTTACATTACTCCTGTTCACATGTAACTGCGTCACACTGCCCCCCACCAAATCCCCTACCCCTCCCTCAGCCAGATTTACTAGCTACCCTCCCACCCAGCACCAAGGCCATGAGCATTACAGCATGGAGAGCTCTGAGAACATGGAAGCAGTCAGCAGTTTGGTGTGGTGCCACCAACACCCTCATCTACACATAGTTTCACAAAACAAGGCCTCAGCTTTTCTCACCTCCCAGATGTTTCTCCTGCTTTCTTCTGATTGCCATTTTATGGTGCCAGTTCTGGAGAGCTTTGTGCTCTTGAACCTTTTTCTCCTTCTGTCCTTCATGTTTCTCTTTTAAAGCTGCCGCAGTAACATCTGGATGAGAAACCTCAATGAGATTTGCCATCTGAAGAGAAAGGAAACTTTAAATTAACCTCTTCATGCACACATGGCCACCATAATGAAAATGTGACAGGGGAGGAGAGAAACGCGTTGTAGCGAGGCTGCTCTTGGCCTCTTTTCCCAAACAACTGAGAACAGGACAAGAGGAAATGGCCACAAGTTGCACCAGGGGAAGTTCAGATTGAAAATTACAAAAGATTTCTTCAGCAAAAGAGTGGGCAGAGATTGGATCAGGCTGCCCAGGCAAGAGTTAAAGAGTTCCCATGCTCCCATCCCTGGAGGTGTTCAAAAGGTGAGCAGGTGTGTCATTTTGGGACATGGTCTAGTGCTCATGGAGGTGTTGGGTTGAAGGTTGGACTTTATGATCTTGGAGGTTCTTTCCAACTGTGAAATGGACAAACTGTTATCGCTGAGAGGAACAAAACCAGGGAACCAGGAACACACTCAGAAACAACGGCAGAATTTAGCTGAGTAATTGGACTCAAGCAATGCCATTGCTGCAACACTAACAGTTCCCTTGCAAGGCTGATGTCATCAGCAGAAGCAAATATGGAAGAGGAAGCCTCTGTAATTCTTGCCTCAATGACCTCGTCCCGCACACAGGATTTCAAAACTTGCTGGTGCAGTTTTTCCAAAGGCAAACCCTCCCCATGGAGTATGACAAGGCTGGGAAAGCCACACCTCAGGTTTGACTTGTTCCTGATAGGTGCTGAAAAGCATCAGGAGGTACAGTAGACACCACACTCCACCTCTAGAGAAGTGCCATACAGCAGCATTTTTGTAACTTCACAAACCAACCTGAGTGTTTCCTCTGGCCAAGGCTTCCATCTTGAACTCCTCAAGGCTTCCCAAAATGTGATGGGGGAGGATCTCTTCACAGCCATCATTGAACGGTCCTGGTCCTACAGTACACAAAATAACCAACCTCCAGAGCCAAGTGACTAAAGTTGCGCTGACCAAACCCAAAACCCTCAGACAAGATGCGAAGTTTAACCTTACCAGAAAAAGTCAGTGGTTCCCTGGGTGCCTTTGAGAAAGTAGGATACGCTACAAGATGGACCACCTTCTTTGTCTCCTTGGGCAGGTATTTTCGAACAAGGTATTCTCTCCTAACTGGAGTTCTCCCAGCATCATGGGGAAGGCGTGGAGCATGAAGCTTCAGAAAATAAATAGTCACAAGGCAATTAGGTACACAGTGACTCACCATCATTCCTTCTGATCCTTCCAATGACACACAGAGCTGTCGTATCAGTGCAGGCTGTTTCACCTATAAGCAGCACGTTACACAGATGTGGGGATACCAGCTCTTCTGGCTTTAAAACACTTTCCCAGTGTTTTTCTGCGTGTCACTTGGTGTCAAACACTTCCACTCACACAGTTGGACCCGAGTTTTGGAAGGGACACTATGGTAATTACTAACCAACTCAGACATTTTACGAGACCAGAAAGTCGGAACTGTAATTGTGAAAGAGCAAACATCTCATCCTTTCATTTGAAAAGATTGTGTAAGGCTCCTTTAACAACTGAACATAATGATCTGACAAGTCATAAAAAGCAGGTCAAAACTGTAATGAGAACTGAACTCAGGGAGGGTTTTGCTGTAAGTACACAGTCAGTTAAACACAGAAAAGGAGAGCAGCAGCTAAGGCAGCTGTTTGCATCAGTCAAATACATACTTTCTCCAGCTCCTTCGCCTTAATTGCAAGTGCCTGGATGTTATCTCCTTGCAGGACAAACGGAACTTGCTCAAGCTCTTCTGCAATTGTTGAGGAGGACTGTTCATGCATCTGTTCCTTGTCTGAAAAAACAGATGGAAACCTCCTCTTCAGTCTCCCATGGAAACCCCACCTTCATAGAATCATAGAATCATTACGGATTGGAAGGGACCTCGAAAGATCATCTAGTCCAATCCGTCTGCAACAGCAGCTTATTCATCTCCAGCTAACGTTTTGGTGAGAGTTATGCAAAACAATTCAATTCAGTATCTCTTGTAACTGGAAAATCAAACTCTGAGAAGCTAAAACACCCAAACTGAGTAACCAGGATTCAGAGTCTCTAGATGACAGAAAACAGAGAAGCTAAACACAGCCTGGGCTTCCTGCAGGTACTAGAACCAATTCCTGATAGTTCCCTCCTCCTGCTGCAGGTGAAGCAGCCAGCTCAAAACATCCCTTAAAGAGCAAAACAGCTCTTAAATAACAAAGCAGCCCTTAAATAGCAAAATTGCTCTTAAATAACACAACAGCTCATAAATAGCAGAGCCCCACAAAGCTGGGCACGAGGAGCTTATTTCTCCCCCTCTCTTGCCATTCCCTGCAGCCGGGCCCAGCTCTGACACGCGTGGAGATAACAGACCATCTAAAAGCAATAAATGGGGGGGATCAGTGGTGGGGAAGGGGCTGTCGGGGACAGGTGGAGTCCCAGGCTGCGTTTGCAGAATCCCGCAGGCACAGGCCTGGCCGCTGCCCGCCACTGCGCCGTACCCGAAGGGTTTCCGGGCGGGTGATCTGGCCGGGCCGGGCTCTGGGCCTGGGACCGGACCTGAGTCCCGCTGCGCCGCCGCATCCCGCTGCTCCCATGGTAACGGGGCGCGCGCACCACACAGCGCGGCCCCGCCCACCTCGATTGCACCGCCCCAGGGGAGGACACCGGGAAGGAAGCGCGTACCCGCCGTGCGCGTGCGCCAGCCCGCCCCGCCACCCAGGCCATGCGCGTGCGCGGGGCAGGAGGGGTGATCGGGAGCTTAAACGTACCCCACCCGCAACCCCGCCGAGTACCGAGCCCCCACATACCTGCGCCCCAGGGAGACACCCCCCGCCCCCGCAGTAGGGTTCAGCTCTGGGCTCCTCAGCCCAGCAGAGACCTGGAGCTGTTAGAGCTGGGCCAGAGGAGGCCCCCAGAACTGCTACTCTGAGGATGGAACCTGCTGCTGAAGCCAGGCTGAGGAGCTGGGAGGGTTCAGCTGGAGCAGGAAAGCTCCAAGGAGACCACAGCATGGTCCTTCAGTGCTCAAAGACGGGCAAAGGCTTCATCAGGGGCTGATGTGACAGGACAGGGTGGACTTTGGTGGTCTTTTGAGGTCTCCTACGACCCATAACATTGTGATTCTGTGACAAGGTGGTTTTCAGCTAAAAGTGACAATCATGAGACAAAGAAGAAATGTTTTACAGAGGGTGGTGAGACCCTGGCCCTGGTTCCTAAAGACATGGGAGAAACCTCATGCCTGGAACCATCCTAGGTCAGGTTGGATTGGGCTGTGATCAACCTGCTCTGGTTGCGGATGTCCCTGCTCACTGCAGGGGCCAGTTGAACTTTGAAGGTCCTTTCCAACCCCAACCATTCCATGTTCTATGATTTTATTCTCCACTGCTGCCATTTACAAATCCTGTGAACCCAGTATGTCCTGCAGCTTCCTCACTCATCTGTCCCAAATCTGGCTCCTCCTCAGGGCCTTGTGTGCGGTGTGCCCGGGTAGCTGGCAGCACCCAGTGACGCTGCAGCTGGCACAGCAGGTCAGGCAGGAGAGAGTCCAGCAGGGCCAGGCCCCGCCATGTGCATCGCAGGCCACTGGGGAAGAAGCAGTGGCTGAGCCCTGGCTCTGCAGGAGACCCCCCTGCCATGACACCCCCAAGGCTCACCCGCCATCCAGGACCAGCCATCCCTGCTGCTGCAATGCCTTCGCCTCTCCCGGTGTCCCAAACACGGCCTCCAGGCTGAGATGTGGGGAGAAATGTGCCCAGCGCTGTGTGCCCAGGGCAGAGGTTTCACTAGTGATGGGTTGTTAGTGGCATGTCCTTGTTGGATTCCCCAACACATGGCTCCTCACACCTCACCTCGTGGGTGATGCCCTCATCTGTGCGCAGTCCCAGGGCGAGCACCTCCTCCAGCCTGAAGAGACACAAAGAACTGGTTAGGAGAGGACCTTTACGATCATTGAGTCAAACCGTGAACCCAGCACTGGCAGGTCACCATTAACTTTTGTCCTTCACACCACATCTCCACGACTTTGAAATCCCTACAGGGATGGTGACTCCACCACTGCCCTGAGCAGCCTGAGCCAGTCCTTAACAACTCCTTTGCAGAAGAAATTGCTCCTCATGTCCAACCTAAACTTCCCCTGGGGCAACTTTGAGGACATTTCCTGTGACCCTGTCACTTGTTACTTGGGAGATCAACCCCTACCTAGCGCCAACCCCCTTTCAATTGTCAAGAGTGAGAAGGTCTCCCCTGAGCTGCTTCCTCTCCAGTTAAACCCTGCCAGTTCCCTCAACTGCTCCTCAGACCCTTCAGCTTCACTGCCTTTCTGTGGACCTGCTCCAGCACCTGAGTCCTTGTAGTGAGGGACCCAAAACCAAACACAGAAAGAGCTGCCGGACAGCACAGCAGGGAAAGGGACTCCCATACTCACTGCTCCAGTGGACTCAGCACCACCCGCCTCCTGGTGCCATGACCCCGGCTCAACACCTCCCGCATCCAGGCATTGGGCTCCAGTGTCTGGACACGAGCCTCCCGGCTGTGGCCGCCCTCGACCCATGGCACAAACCGCCCATGTGCCCCTGCAGAGGTGTGGGCAGAGGGACACAAAGGAGTTAGCTCAGGGGGCAGACACGTGCTCCCTGCCAGCCCCCTGCCACCCCAGCTTACCTGGCCCCACACCAATGTACTGCTCAGCCCGCCAGTATGAGAGGTTGTGTGTGCTGAGGGCGCCCTGGGGAGAGCGTTGAATAGGGTGAGGGTGCGTTGAGCATGCTGGAGGGGTGACATGGCAGAGGGGCACAGCACGGGGGACACCCCACCTTCCTTGCAAAATTGGATACTTCATATTGCCGGAAGCCAGCGGCCACCAGCGTGGCTCGGGCTGTCTGGTACATGTCAGCCAGGAGGTCTTGTGGGGTTGTGGGCAGGAACCCATTTGAGACCTGCTTCGCTAGTGCTGTGCCCTGCTCCAGTGTCAGCTGGTACAGGGAGATGTGGTCATCGCAGAGCCCCAGTGCCACCTCCAGTCCCTGTGTCCAGGCACCCAGGCTCTGCCCTGGCAGCCCAAAGATGAGGTCAAGAGAGGTTCTGCCAGGGAAGAGCCCCTGTGCCACCTCCACAGCCCGTCGTGCCTCTGCTGCCGTGTGCTCTCGGCCCAGCAGCCGCAGTTCAGCGTCATCCAGTGACTGCAGAGGGAGTGCAATGATAGTGGGGAACATGGGGGACTGTGGTGTAATGGATGGGGGAGGAATCTCTCTCACCTGGACGCCAATGGAGAGGCGGTTGACACCGGCTGCCCTGAAACCAGTGAGGTGTGGGGCGCTGGCAGAGCTGGGGTTGGCCTCCAGCGTGACCTCGGCCCCATTGGGCAGGTGGGCAGCCACCGCCACAGCCTCCAGTACTGCTGCAATGGTGTGGGGACTGGCCAGGCTGGGGGTGCCCCCGCCGAAGAAGACAGAAGTGACACTGTAGGACAAAAGGTGAGGACGCTGTGGGCAAGCACCAAAGAGCCCCATGCCCTCCCCATGGAACCCCCCAAGCACCCACCTCTGCACCTGGCTGAGGTGGAGCAGAGTGCGCGTCTCCTGCGCCAGGCAGGAGCCCACTGCCGCCTCGTCCACCACTGGCACCACGTACGTGTTGAAATTGCAGTAGGAGCAGCGCTTGCGGCAGTAGGGCCACTGCAGGCACAAGGTAAGTGGGGGACAGCTGTGCCACCGACCCCAGTCACACTACTGCGAGGAGGGTCACGGCACCATGCACAGACCCCTGTGCTCCCATCCACCCCATGGCTGCCATTCTGTACGCGAAGGGCTCAGGGAGGCCCTCAGCCCCCTCCCACGTGCTATGGCGGGTGATGCCTCCCTGGGCCCCGTGACTCCCGCAAGGCTCGGGCGTCCCCTGCCGTGACTGCCAGCCCCGGGGTCCCGCATGCACCCACACGTGTGCCAGCCCGCGGTCCCATGTGTGCCCACAGCCCCGCTTCGTGCGCCAGCCCGGGGTTCGCCGCTCACGTGCACGTAGAGGGCGGCTGTGATGGGGGTGGTCGGGACCGGGACCAGCTCTGGGGCCGACTGGGAGGTAAAATCCGACACCACAGTCCGTCCCGAGGCGCCCCCGCCGGGCCCCGCTGCAGCGATTGCTACCGCCCGCCGCCAGCCCCGCGCCGCCGCCGCCGCCATTGAGTGCAGCCACACGGCACCGCCCCCGGGCGGGCACGGGGTCCCGCTCAGCTCCGGGTACGTCAGCACTGGCGCGGTGGGGAGGAGAAAGGGGAGGGGAATGGGGGCAGAGCTCGGTGCTGTCTCGGGGCGGGCGTGGCGGAGCAGGTGTGTGATCTCTAGTACCTGTGCTTCCGGGACTGGGGGGACGTTCCCGGTGAGGAGCTGCCCCGTGTCTCCGTGCCGGACCCCGACGATGCTGTTCCTAATTCCGCTCAGTCTGTATCCCTGCCGAAACGAGCAACGGCTGGGACAGACACGGGGGCCGCGGGTTCCTCTTTCGGGAGCAGGAACTGGCGGTTTGCGGTGACAGCCCCCTGACGTAACCCCGTCCCGGAGTTCCCCAGCTCGCAACGGGGCTTTATAAGAGCGGGTCCGGGACGGGCAGGGCAGAGTCTCGCAGCCAGCCATGGTGAGTGTTTTCACCCGGGGGGCCTGGGATGGGGGGGATCTAGGGCTGGATGTGGAGGGGCTGTGGATGATAGTGCCTGCTACCCGGGCTGCTGGGGCTCAGTCCCGCTCCCGGGACTCGAGCATAGCTGCGGGGAGCAGGGCTGGGGTGGGAGTCTGCACCCCAGTGTGACCGTTGCTCGCTGTGTCCCTCAGCAGTGCATCTGCTCCCGCAACCCCGGGTTGATTCCACCGACACTTCTCATCAGGAGCTCCCCAATTACCGATGTGAGTACACGGGACCCTTCTGGGGTTGGGCAAAGGGAGGTACCAGGCAAGAACCCACAGAGAAGCTGTTGTCATGGGGGACCGGTCCTGCACCTGGGTAAGTGCTGCGAGAAATGAAGGTAAAAAGTCCTTTCCTAGACATGGGACCTGGAGGTTCACAGTGTCCCCAAGGCCACTGGCTGCAGTTGCTGTAACAGGTAATGGTTCCTTCTCCAGGAGAGAGGAAGCTTTTGAAGTGTCCTAAAACCAAGGCAGGGGAGGGCGCTGAGTTTTGCTTACACACATCCTGCTTACTCCAGGATGGGCGAGTGAGGCTGGTGAAGCATGACATCAGCACCATGAGCAGTTTGGAAACAGTGGAGGAAGTTGCTGGAGAGACAGTGTAGAGAAAGAATATGACAAGAACCATCCGTATGTTTACTTTTCTTCCAGGAAGCAGTTATGAAGTGTGAAATTGATGTCCACTTGCTCTGCTTCCATGGGTAGAGCCCACAGTCCAACTGGGAGATCCAGGATCGAGGCCTCTCTGACATTTCACTTCTCTCTGTGCTACACCATTTCCCCCACTCACTGGAGGAAGCACCAGTGCTGAGGTGGAAGCTCCACCACCAGCTCTGTTTGGGAAGGAAACCAGAGGGAAACAGCTGAGAGGTCTGTGACAGTCAGCAGCAATGTTTTCTGCTTCCCAACTGGGGTGGGACACTTCTGCAAGCAAGGAAGAGGAGCTCTGCTCTTCCCCTTTCTCGAAGTGATGTTTCATGGTTGGGAGATACCAAAGAACTCCCGTAAAATGCTGTCTCGGGTAAGCTCTGCTTCACACAGCCGACGGGACAGGAACTTTGGTGTTTTTGTGAAATCCTTCCTGTCTGTCTTGTTCAAACTCACTAAATAAACAATGCCAAGTCTGCCCTGAGGAATTTTCTTTGGGGGTCAGCAGGCCATGGGGAGGTTGAGGGAACAGGGTGAGTTTTTCCAGACACCATTAGAGGAGCTCCTTCCCATGCGAAGTCTCACCCTAAAGCCCCTGTCCCTCAGTTCCAGCTCATCAGCTGCGTTATAGGATGCTCAGAGACAGCACTTGCCTACCTGGAAAAGCCAGGCCAGGCTGTTAGGTATTTTGCTGATATTTTAAGTCCTACCAGTGTCTGTTCAACTCTGAAGTGGCTGCACCCAGACTGCTCAGAGAGACGTAAGATTGTAAAAGCCCTCACAAGGTCTTTCAGTAACCGGACAGAATTCCCGAAATAAGCATTCCTTCCTCACACAGCAGTGTTTCTGTTGGCAAAGAAACAAACCCAGCTGGGAAGAAAGTCACTCTCTGTTTTATTTACTGACAGAGCCATCAGCCCACTGTCAGGGAGAGAAGGGGTCCACAGAGTAGCCCGCATCACAGGTGAAAAGCAGACACGGAGCTGGTGGGGCTGATTTATCCCGTTTTTTATTCTGCTTTACCAAGCTCAGAGCTGAAGATGCTTCTCCATCTGCTCCTGCAACTTGTACTTCTGAATCTGCAATAACGCGCGAGGAGGAGGAGGGAGAAAGGCTCAGGCAGGAGTCAGTGCAGGAGGCTAGGGCTCCTACCATGCCCTGGCCCCTCTCTTACCTTGCCTGAAGCAGTGAGCGGGTACTGCCCCACAAACACGATGTACCTTGGGATCTTGAAATGGGAGATCTGGGAAGAGAAAGCCAACCACTATGCAGCCTGCTAGGAACAGCAGAGCCAGCCCAACTGGTACTAACCAAGCTGTGACTGCCAGGGGTGGATCCCCAGTTTGCACAAAATCCCCGTGCTTTCATCTGTATGTCCCCAGTAGCTGCTATGTACTCATCTGGCAGAGGACTGAGGACTGGGAGACCCACCTTCCCCTTGCAGAAAGCTTTAATCTCTTCCCCGGTGCAGTCCTGCCCAGCCCTCAGTCGGATGCAGGCGCAGAGTTCTTCTCCCATTCGTGGATCCTTCACACCAACCACCTGGTTGGGACAGACAGACACTGTGGCTCCTGGGGACATCTCTCATCCTGCCAGATATGTGCACTGGCTGTCAGCCCACGCTCTTACCCGTACACCACAAGGTGCTGGAGCTGTGGCGTGGGGCTGTGTAAAGGCAGCTTGAGCTGCTTGACCATCCCACTTGTGCTTTCTACACAACACAGAGCCCTTCTGCAAGGGCTTGCCAGCCATTTGCCAAAGTAGAGGAGGCAGAACAGGCTTTGTACCAGGACACCAGCACCTTCCTCTTGTCTTGCGAGGGCGAGTGACCACCAAGCAGCACTTATCATGGGTGTTCAAGGACCTGTTGACCCTCTGCATGCCTCTGCTTCCCCCAGAAATAGAGCAACAGGTTTCATGACCAACAGGGAGATGGGAAAGCACTGCAGGTGCTTTGTGATCGCCAGGTGGAATGGCAGAAGAGGGATGAAGCCAAATTAAAGGATTATTTGAAACCCTGATAACACAGATCTCTTTGTACCCCTGCCTGTGCCACCTAGAGACTGGCTTCCCATGCCTCAGCTCTCTATACCTAGTTTGCTCACACTATTACACAAAAGTCCTGCTGTCAGTCCCTGCCTTGAACTGGTATCTCAAAATCGTAGAGACACGTCGATCCTTTTGAGTCCAGGGCAGTGACATAAAGCCTAGAAACTACATAAACAGCGCTGGTTTGCAACCCATCTGCACTGGGAGTGTTCCAAGGAGAGATGCTCGCCTGGCACAGGCACAACACTGACTAATGGGCTGGTTTATTTATGGGGAAACTTGTCTGGTTCAAAACCTGGAGGAGAATGATCCCAGCAGACTGGGAGCAGTTGCTCAGTGCTGTAAACCACTGGTGAAGAGGTGAAACTAAATCTCACTCTTCATATCTAGGGACTTGTGGGAGGAGTTTTTTGGATTCAGGAATTAATAATTAAGCATCTGTAAGCACTGTCCTTCCAGCCTGCTTTCCAAGTACAAACTTGAGAGGGAGCCATGGAAGTAAACAGGCAGCTTAAAACCTGAGAAAGTAGGACAGTCACCTGTTTGCAGAAGTGAAGCTGATGCAGAAGGGCATTGCCTGAACTGATGCCAGGAGCGCTCTACCAGCCCCAGACATGCCATGAACCTTCCCTTCCTGCTTGCCAACAAATATTACACAAAAATCAATGCTAAAAACAGGAGAAGACAACCATATCCCAAACAGCAGTCCCAGAGGCTTTGCATACAGGTTTCCCACTACAGGAGCCATTGCTGCTCACCCATCCCACCTCCCTCCTGCTCACCTGGACCTCTTCAACCTTGGGATGGGTGTAGAGAAACTGCTCAATTTCTGCTGGGTAAATGTTCTCTCCTCCTCGAATAATCATGTCCTTGCAACGACCTATAATTTTGCAGTAGCCTTCCTCATCCAGGGTGGCGATGTCCCTGCAATGACACCATGTTCCTAGTCCTGCCCAGTGGGGTAGAAGAACATCCAGCCTGGTCCAGAGGCCAAGTCAGGGTACATGGAAGATAACGGCTGAGATGCCACCTCACCACATGGAAGGGATCAAAGAGCTCTTGCTATGGGCAGATATTGCCATCAGCAGTGTCCACAGAGACATCAGGTCTTGGGGGAAGCAATTCCTACCCCTGTGGTGCATCCCCATTGCTGTTTCCACACTCACCCTGTCTTGTACCACTTCCCATCAGTGATCACTTCACTTGTCTTGGCGGGGTCATCCCAGTAACCCAGCATGACGCAGTAGCCACGAATCTGAAGTTCCCCAGGACTGTTCAGAGGCACAAGTTGCCCTGTTACTGTATCCTCAATTTTTGCCTGAAACAGAAGAGATGAAGGGCTTGGGTTGGATGTCTGAGGCTAACCTGATAGCAGACACCCACTCCAGAACCAGACAGGGAGGATGGGCTGAGGACCTGGAGTAGGTTGGGAGGTTCATGGTCACCTCTGTGTGGGGTAAGATGCATCCCACTGTCTCGATTTTTCCATTGATGCTGTCATTGGGGAACATCATGAAAGTGACAGGGCTGTTTTCTGTGGTCCCGTAGGCAACCTGCAAACACAAGAGAAACATATCTCGAGGGGAAAAGGGACAGCACAGCTCCAGGTGTAGGAAAGATTAAGCTAGTAATGAGCACAGAGGAAATGAAGAGGGAACAAAGATGTTCTCACAAGTCACAAGCCAGTGTTCTGGCCACTTTCATTTCCATCACTGTGCTCCAGACACCACTCCCCCAACACACTGGCTGTCATGGACTTTTGACAGCTACTTTTCTTAGAGGGCCCCGGTGTTCGCCCTCCTCTTTATTAACTCATGTCACTCTAAGCCCTGTAGCCCTCCTAAAGGAATCATGAGGCTGCTCATTGCAGCTGCACTTACAGGCCAAAAGCCTCACAGCAGGACAACATCTTCTCGCTGCTAACCCTCTCTCTCCTTTAATCCCAACGGCAGGCTCTGAGTCACCTCAGCTGAAGGTCATGTCTCCTTGGAGGAAAATTCCAGCTCTTTATGCCCAACTCAGTGGCCTGCCAAACCAGCAGGAGCTGGGCAGGAGGTGCTCTGGGCAGCTCTGAGCTGGAATTGGTGCTTCACCTGCAGCTCTTTAGAGCTTTGTTTCAGTGGTGGGCAGGATGAAGAACAGTTCTGCTCTCTCTAACCTGCTCAGCATGTCAAGCATTATCAGGCTGGGCTCCTCTCTAACCACTAGAGTTACTGGTGGCTGCATTGCCAGACGTGAGAAAGGGCCATGCAGTTTGCTGCCTTCTCCTTCAGACCTGCAAAGGCTGTCACACAAGCAGCATTGACCCACCGAATTGCAACAGGGCCTGATCATCTTCCTATAGCCTTGGCACCCAGACCAAACTCCCAGGCTCCATTGCTGGGTGCAAGGACATGTCTTCATGGTCAGGGCTTCTGCATGTTGTTCACCCAAGTCCAAGCACCGCACCCACCCAGAACTAACGGGGCTTTGCAAAGGACTGCGATGAGACATCATGAGAAAACACGTGCATCCTGACTGAGCAGTACCCTACACTGGTGGGAGCTCTTGGCACTTGCTGCTGCTCAGTGCTGCTGAAGGATCTCATGTTGGGTAGAGTTTGTTATACAGCTGATGCTCTTATTTGATGACACTGGGGTCAACATGAATCTGAGATGGAGATTCACAGGAGCCTCCTCTTAGCCAGGAATCCGGAGGAGGTTGTCTCCAGGATGCTGCAGGGACCATCTGGTGCAAACTGCTCTGCTAGGAGCCTGGCAGCCTGCAGAGAGTGACTGTAAATAGGCTTCTCCTACTAGACACAATGATGGCTTCCCCGCCAGGGTGGAAACCTACAACGTCTAATGCTCAGACAGGATTTCTCACCCACCCACTAATACAAGTCCTGTGGCTGGATCAAATGACTGATGAGACAGAAATCCAAGATCTTAAACACTTATTAAAAATCCCAGTGCCTTTGTTTTTTTGTTTTACCCTGCTGGATGAATTGCAATGTCAGCCCCAGGATCCCAGCCAAGACCTGAGTCAACCCCTTTCTGCCTCCCCAGGTCGCTCCAGCAGTTTAATTTGTCACAGCAGCAGGCAGCTCCCTGGTAGGATGATGCTGTGGATCCTGTGGCTCACCAGGCTCCTCCAGATGCCTGGCAGCATGCCGGGTACCCCAAGCACCAGCTGTCCGTGCCTTGGCCAGTGGCTTGTCCCTATAAACACCCTCACACCCTCAGTAATGGGTTTCCCAACTCAGCCCAGAAAGCAACGTTGGTCTGACCCTCCAGCCTTCATTCTGCTGCCTGACCACTGCCTTCTCCTCCCTGCCTGCCTGCCCTAGCACCACTCTGCAGCCAGACAACAGGATGTTGCTCCTGACCTTTCCAAGATAGCATTTCTCTCCTGGGATAATGTTTTCCTCGCCAGCATACCCAGGATCAAGGCAGGGGCTGGAGCGAGCCCTTAAGCCAGCACTGCTGTACCTCCTGATCCTTCTCTGATGCGTGGAACATCCTCCAGCAGCTCCATCATCCCAGCCCAGACGTGGCTTGTGATGCACGAGATTGAAACACCACTTCCACAAAACCCCATATACTAATTTAAGCTTGGAGAGATCTACAAAGATTCGTAGCTTTTAAGACCCAGAGGGACACTTAGCATCATCTGGCCTTGTCATCTGGTATAATTCAGTCCAGAAAACCTCACCCAATAATTTCTGCGTTGGCTCCATAATTTCCACTGGAGCTGTATCTAGTGTCAAAGCAAAGTTTTTCAGAGGCAGGGAGGCCAGCTCAGACCATTGGCTGCAAGAGTCACTGAGAGAGGGCAAAACATAGCTGACTGTTACAGCCCTTTTTTACTGTGAGGACCACAACTGTCCCCTCTCAACAGCCAGCAAAGGGATCAGCCCTGCCTTCAGCAAGGATGAGGACAGCTCCAAAATAAACTGCCACCTAACTCCCTCCTACCAACAACAGATTCATTCTTTGTGAATCCTAAGTTTCTGTCTAAACCAGGAATAAAAAGGACATCTTAGCAGAACTGTGTTTTTTAAAGCACATTTCAAAAACATTTCCTGCTAGCGCTGTTCAAACACTGGCCACTGTGGGACAGGCAAAACAGCCTGGAGAAGGAAGCATCTAAAAATTAAAAATAACGTAAAAACAATCAGACTCCAGTCTCTTTAGTAAACATTTGGGAGGCAGGCTGATCTTGTGGGGACAGCAGGGACTCTGAAGACCCTGGGTTTTTCCCAACTGTGCCACTTATTTACTGCATAACTTGGAAACAGACACATCAGCTCTCTGCCCCTTGGTTTTCTCTGGCGTTTGACGGCAATAAAAACATTCTGCTGCTGCTGAAAGCCTGCGATGAAAAGGCTGTGTTTGGTACCACCAGTGCCCCAGCCAGGGTTATACTGGAGCAGGTCAGGGCGGCAGGAGGGAATGAGGTCTTTGGAGGATGCTGAGGGAGCATCTTCGTGCCCCTCATCACCACCCTCTGGTTCTGCCACGCTGGAGGAGGATGGCAGGGCTTGAACCACGAAGCTAAAACCTACAGAAACTGAGCTTTGCTGAAGGCAATATTTGCCTTGGAAAAAAGCAACCAATTGACCATGAAATAATAGGGATTTTCAGACTTCAAAGAGGGCATAATGAACAACAGAAAGCAGCCTGGCAAACCAAGAGATGTGCTAGGGGACCTCTGAGAGGCTCTTTGAACCCCTCGCAGGGTTACACACTGGATGGATCTAATTATGCAGACCAGCACCCATGCTGGGTTTGCTGTCAGCCTAGGGTATCTCCACCAAAGTCAGCCCAGCCCTTCCTTTCCCAGCCAGCTCCAAGTCATTCTCCACTGAACAATGACCTTCCCTCGCTCAAGCTGTTCACCACCAGGATCACCCTGAATTATGCCATGGTCTGGGGACAGAACATTAGGGGTTGGAAAGGACCTCAAAAGATCATCTAGTCCAATCCCTAGGATCACCTAGATCAAGTCACACAGGAACATGTCCCCAGAGAAGGAGACTCCACAATGCCCCTGGGCAGCCCATTCCAGTGCTCTGTTGCCCTCACCATAAAGAAGTTCCTTCTCATATTGATGTGGAACCTCCTATGTTCCAGCTCACACCCATTGCCACTTGTCCTGTCATTGGATGCCACTGAGCAGAGCCTGGCTCCATCCTCCTGACACCCACCCCTTCACATATTTATAAACATTAATGGGGTCACCCCTCAGTCTCCTTTTTCCCAAGCTTAAGAGCCCTAGCTCCCTTAGCCTTTCCTTATCAGGGAGATGTTCCACTCCATCATCTTTGTGCCTCTACACTGGACTCTCTCAGGCAGTTCTGTGTCCTTCTTGAACTGAGGGGCCCAGAACCGGACACAGTATTCCAGACGTGGCCACTACTCCAGATTGTATTGGAATATTCCTGACTCTTCAGGTCAACTTCACTGCTGAAAAAACAGCTTCCGAGCACATCCAGCCTATGTCACACCGCGATCTCCCTTCCTTCCCCAGCAACAGAACCATCTTTGTGTTAGGAACGTCAGGATGCAAACAAACAGGTCTTGTAGGACAAACCTCCAAGGGTGACCACCGTGTTGGCATTTCTCCCCACCCAGAGAGCTGCCAGAGCCCCAGTTTGGATGGGGCTTAAAAAAAACTCCCAAAAATATCAGGTGCCCAAAGCACTGGCTTTGTGCTGCAGCACGCAATGGCTTTGCCTCAGGAGGAGGCCACTGTCGCTTGCCCAGGCCAGAAAGTCGCTGCTGAAAATTAACCTCCTGTGATTGCAGAGTGGGGACAAACTGCTCCTCATGGTCTGGAGTTAAAGCCACCTCTCTTATTTGCAGGCTGAGCAGGAGTCTTGAGGCTTGCAAGTATTTCCCCAGTCCTGCCAGCATTTCTGAAGCACTGCCCGGTGGCTACCAGCAAAGGCACGTGCAATCACTCACTGGTTTGTGGACAGCTCAGTAACAGCTCTTTGCTGTGTAACTGACCTCGTCCTGCCCAGCACCGGGTGCTGATGCATTTAGGAAAAGGGGAATTGAAAGGAAAAAGTGAGAGGAAACGTGAACAATGTCTGGATGGTCAAAGCTGCTGGAGATGGAAACTTAGCAACACCCTATGGGTAAAGGTGACTTCCCCATGGATCTGGAGAGACCAGCTCCCACCTAAGGCAGAGCTGGAAGCCCAGAACCTTGTTGTTTCCATGCCGCATTTGAAGTGTTCTCAGAGTACATTCCCACAGCTACTGAAACCATCAGGTGTGTCCCAAACATGAGGTGGGATGGGGATTCCTACTTTGGCCAAGGACAAGCAGGGAAGTTGTCACCTCATGGAGCTGCTTTTCCACTTTGATAACAGAGGGGACTCCTGGCTGTGGAGCATTTAGCAAGGTCAGAAGCCTTGCATTGATCAGTTGTGTTCTGCAAGGGAAGAAAGTTTCACTCCTCTTCAGAGCCTGCAAGAGCTCCCCAGAGGACAGCAGCTCTGGCAAGAGTTGATGGGGTGATGGTCAGGGCCTCGCAGGGTGGACATGACGAGGCTGGGGAGGGACAGTAAGGGCTGGGTGAGCTTCACAGGAGAGGCCAACAGCTCATTGCAACAGCTGCTGGGATCAGACAGAAGGGAAGAGTGGGTGGACATCAATGGGAAGCCAAACTGGCCACATATCAATGGGTGGAGGCCATGCTACAGTGGAAGAAACCATCAGGAGAAATGAGTTGCACCTACCATCATGTCCTCTGGCTCAAACAGCAGTCTGGAACTCACACCACAGTGAAGGGGATCCTTAAGTGTGTCAAACAGAAACAATAGCTCAAGTGTGAACTTGGAGCCCTGGATTCCACCAGCATTGGTGGGACACCTACACATCACCAAAGCCAGGGGTTTCCTCATGTGCTGCTTGGAAGAGTGGGGAACTTTGGGCTGGTGCTGTGTGGGCTGCAGTTAGGGACAGCAAGGCAGTCCAGGGCATCCACAAAGCTGCCTGAACATCACTTCTAGCCTGCACCCTGCAGCTGATGCCGCTGCAAGAAGGCAATTGCTGTGTGCACTGACAGAGCTGGATCCCCTCAAAAAGCTACAGATTCAGGCTTAAGCGAGCAATGGAATATTTTAACATGGAGTAACACACGTGCAGCTCTCTTCACGTGCCTGAACAGTCAGTAGCAACAAAAATAATGCTGAATCATGGAAAAGACCATCTCCAAAGTCATATCAAAACAGCTCGGACCTGCAGCACCAAAGAAACACCCAAATCTATATTTACACTCTTTCAAAGGCTGTATTTATTTGTTTAGCCCACAGCACCTCTGAGAAAGAGGGCAGGGGAGTCCAGCATCTGCAAATTACTAGGCACTGGGAATGTTTGCAGAACTGTTAATCAATTAAGAAAGAGGGGATGGAGGGATAATCCTGCCTCTTCTGCAATGTCCTAGCAGCGCTGGTCCCAGGGGACCTATGAGGTAGCAGTGGGGGCTGGACAGGACCCAGCTCCTTGTGGTACCCCACCGCAGCAGAGGGAACACCTACACTGCTGCCATTGTCACCAACAGCCTGCAAACCACACACGAGTGGGACCCAGGTTCTGAGGATGGCTGAGCCTTTGCTGGCCAGTCAAGGGCTGCAAAATTCAGTGTGGGAAGACCAGACCCCACCAGTGTGCAGCTCAAAACGCAAACAGCGAGGAGCCCGGGGGCGAGGTGCCAGCCATGGCAGATGCCAAGCAGCTCTCACCACAGGAATGTGCTCACCGAGGCACAGAAATCAAAAAACATTAGGGGAAAGAACTTCCTTCTACTGAACATTTGTGCCTGGAGCTGAGAAGCAAACACCTTTCCCCCAGTAGCACTGCCCTGCTGCCATCCCACCACAGGACCAGGAATCACCCAGCACCAATCTAACCTGCAGGCACTGGGCTGATGGGGGACCCTCAAGGTGGGCACGGGTCCCCACCTTGATCCAGCATCATGGCATCAACTTCACAAGGAAGCTACATGCCTCACCCCCTGTCCAGAGCCACGGCACACACCTCCCAGCATGGAGAGCATTCCTGTCCCCAGAAGTCTGCAGTCTCAGGCAGCAGAGAGATAAAGGGTGGAAGAAAGGGAGATTTCTCCTCAGAGGAAGAAAGATGAAAAGATGGGTTGAAGTTTGGGCAGTTTAACCACTGAAAGGGGGCTTGTTCCAGAAATACATGGGGGTGGGATCTGTGGATGGAATTTGCAAGGTCCTTACCAGATTTTTTCTGACCCACGCTGGCAGAAATCTCTGCAGAAGCAGGAAGCTGCTAGCTGGTATCTTTTGCAAGGATATGAGAAAACCAAGTATCAGACATCATCTGCACTGGGGCAAGGAGCACAGACACTCCCTAACTTCAGCATCCAGCAGCAACAGACTGGATTCAAAATCTCATCCTCCAGTTGCTCTTACGCAGCATCACCAGTACATAACTCCAGGAATTACAAGACTAAGGTGGTTGAACCTGCTCAGTGAGAAAAAATATCAGTAGGCAGAAGATGATGCTTTAGAGGTGAAATATTTTCTTTTCCCCACTGATCACCGAGCAACCTGAGCTTTGCAAGCAGCCCATATCTAAGGGGCACCCTTGGTCCTAATCAGCCTGAAGAGGCAAAGGAGGAAAAAGAGGGTTCTTCTGTCTCCCTTCTCTTTTGCTCTCTCAGAGTTCCCGAGATGCTCAAAGAGCTACTCCAGACATGAAAGCACATGCATGACCATTGCCACGCCTGCTAAACCAAGCATGAGCAGAAACACCACTGTTTTGGTCAGAGTTTTAAACCCTACATTACCTACAGCCATGAGTCTGGTGGGAAATCTCTCCAGTAGGAGCCTGGAGCTCCTGTGGTCAAAGCATCACTCTGGAGATGTGGCAGGAGAAGCCCTTGGTGCCGAGGCTACTGTTGCTCAAAGGCAGGGCAGTGCTCCTCAGGACTGACACACATTGGAAGGCTGACATGGCCTCGTTTGCACCACAGTTCCACATTACATCATCATCTGGCCAACCTCACCTGCCCCACAGGCTCACCAGAACCAACACTGACACCCCAGAAGCTCCCTTTTCCCCCCGAATGAATCACACAATGAAACCACAGTGCAGACTGACAGCTGCCGTTTGCATAACGCCGTTGGGAGCCTGCTCCGCAGCCCTGGCCAACTGCTCAGTGCAACAATGGAAAAACCCAGAAACCTCAGTGAATAAGCCAGTCTGTGTCCTAAGTCAGCCTTTGGATTTCCTCCCTTTCTCGAGTCTGTCTCGCCTCTGCAAAAGCTCCGCTGGGGCTCCGCACTCGCCCTCGGGAGCAGCAATCTCAACAAGCTCACAGTTATGTGCTCGGCTCTCAGCTCTTTGCTGCAGCCAGGAACTGGCTGCAAATCAGTTCAAAATGTTCCACTTCCAAACCCCACCCCACAACTCCTGGATCTCTCTCTTCATGCCCACAGAGGCAGACGCTGGGGCTTTTAACCACTTTGTTTTAGCCTTCACTAGTGGGAGAGCAAAGGACATCGCCGGTGCTGCCAACTCACCTCTGCCACTGCTACCCCAACACAGGAACCACAGCAGCCCTCTGTCCCAACTCCAGCAGTGATTTACTTCACTCTGCCACCTCATCATTCCTTTCTGCCTTTTCCTGCTCACAGCTTTGTCTCAGGAGCTGCATCCACTGCCACCTGCCTCATCTGATCTGGGCATCACTGTCCAGCATCTCACAGCCACCAGCCCACACCAAACACTTCCCTTCAAGCTCTGCCACTGCCCCAGCCCTTGTTGGAAGGCAACAGCCTCTGCTCCACAGTGCCATGTGCTGAGAGAAAGCCCCTCACATAGGTCTCCTGACCATGGATGTGTCACACGCGACTGCTCAGAAGAAGGGATGCAGCAGTAAGACTGATTCTGCTTTCCTTTTCTTGGCCAGCTCCTAGGTGAAGTCTTTAACCAACATTCTGCACTGCAAGAACAACTACAGCCTTTGGCAGGAACCTGTGTCACTTGCCTCTCCTCCTATCCCTTCTCAGGCAAATTCCTCTGCAATCAGCAAGACAAGACCCCCAAAAACCTTCTTCTGGGATAACAGCACAAGGTGCTTCTCCCCAGACCAGTTAAGGCTGAACACAGCCCAGGAACCTGCTGAACGCGTCAGCACAAGGTGCTGCTGAGCACAGCAGCGCTCCCCATTACACCATCAATCCACACAGGTCGCTTTTCCCCCTCTGGTGACTCTGGGCCCAGCTCAGCTCAGCAGGGCCCAGAGTAGTTCTCTGCAGAGCAGGGCTGTGTCTGTTCTTCACAACCATTTGCCTCCTTGTTGCAGTGAGGAGAACTACCTCTGCACAGCCGCTCCAGCAGTGGGGCCAGGCAGGACCGTGGACACTCCTCTGCCTGGTGCCAAGGGGTTAAGCTCACAGTAAGTTCCCAAAGCCAGTTGCTTCCAACTGGCTGCTGCCTGTGGTTTGTGGGAAGGGATTTTGCTTTTTAATAACATTATAAATAGGGCTGTGTTCAGCATGCTGCAAACCCAGTTACTCTCTCTCCAACTCATCTCCCTCTTCCTCCTCCTCCTCCCGCTTCTCTTTCCACCACACTAACCCCAGACCTGACCATGAATCGGCCAGGCGTCTTCCTCAGTGTCCTCAGCCTACTGACATGTTTTGCCTCCATGGGCCAGGCATGTCCACCGAGCTGCCACTGCCACGGCGGGGATCTGCAGCACGTCATTTGTGACAACGCAGGGCTGAAGAAGATCCCCAAGGTGCCTGAGCAAACGCGGCTTCTCAACCTGCAGAAGAACAACTTCCCTGTCCTGCCAACCAATGGCTTTCGTGATATGAAAAAGTTGGTGTCCCTGCATCTCCAGGGCTCACGGATCAAGGAGATCTCAAGTGGAGCCTTCCGGGGACTCAAGAACCTGGTCTACCTCTATCTCACTGACAACCACATCAATGTCATAAAGCCAGGAGCCTTTGATGACCTCTCTGAGCTCACATACCTGTACCTGGACAAGAACAAGATCCCAGACCTACCCAAAGGACTCCTCTCCCCGCTTGTCAACCTCTTCATCCTACACTTGGGCAGCAATAAAATTCGGGAGCTGAAACCAGGGGCCTTCAATGGGGCTAAAGACCTGCGTTGGCTCTACCTCTCTGACAATTCTCTCACCAATGTCCTGCCTGGGGCCCTGGAGGATGTAGAAAACCTTGCTGTCCTCCATCTGGACAAGAACCAGCTGAGCAGCTATCCTGTGAGTGCAATGAGTAAGCTGAGAGTCCTGGAGGAACTGAAGCTTTCTCATAACCCGATTGAGGTCATCCCTGACCATGCCTTCCAGTCCTTCGGGCGATACCTGCAGACACTCAACCTGGACAACATGAAACTGAAGAAGGTGAGTCCTGTTGCCTTCCATTTGCTCTGGATAAGAAACGTGGGGCTTCGTTTTCTTCTTCACAAAGCCCTCAGTTTGCTGTCTGAGGAGAGGAGAGGGGAGAAGCAGGTCTGCAGGCTCTGCAGACAGTGGGGCACTGGCCAGCGGTAACACCCCGACGTGACCCAAAGAAGGGATGAGAGCTCTCCACTCTTCTGTTGAGGTGTTTTATGCAAAATCACATTATCTGGAGCTGATTAAACTCCTTGTAATGGCAGAGCATTCCCTCTCAAGCTGGACGGGACAGCAGTCATTGAGAAGGGGATTTGGGGTGCTCCAGGAAAAATAGCAACCTTCCATTATCCCAGACACAAGGCATCTGCTGAGACTGAAGGGCACCGCCACCTGGCAGAGCTTCATTCAGCTTGGGTACCTGCTGTGGGTTGGGAGGGGGAGACATCGTGGGGGGCTATGAATAGCAGTGGTTTCTTACCCCAGCCCCACGGACAGGTAGGCACAGGGACCTCCACCTCCCCCACTCCTCCTAACTTTACACGTTATAAAGAGAGGTTTGTTTATTGATGCTCTCTCAAAAGGAACTCTCGCAGCATCATACAAAGGGGCCCTGTTCCTACTGAAGAGGAGGAGGGACATTCGGGTATCCCGCATGGCAAACAACCCCCTTCTTCTTCTGGGAGAAGGCAGAAGGATCTGTAGGCAGGAGCATCACCCTTGGGGAATCACTTGCATCAGGACCTGTGAAATGCCAGGCAGGGCGAGAACAGACACGGGCACAGTGCAAGAGCAGCAACACCCTGCTACAGCCCAAGGTTCATGTGGCTGCAAAGGGATGGGACTCCAGGCAGAGCAGAACCCCTCTCCCTGGGATGATGCTTTATGCTTTGCCAAGAAGCCCAAAGCCAAAGACCATCTAGGTAGGACAGGTTGGCACTTCACAGCAAAGCAGCAGCCGCCACAGGCAGGAAAGCCTCATGAAAAAGAGACTTTCTTAGTAAAGGAGAGCAACTCTGAGGGCCTCAAAGGGGTGGGCAGATCACAGGAAAGGGGCACATCTGAGTTTTCAAGGGGATATGGCTCCAAAACTGGAACTGCAGCTTGCCCAGATGGAGAACACCACCATCTAAACCAGTTTGGTAGCCAGTGTTTAATCCCCGGTCCACTGTCAGCAGTAACCTCTCCAGGATGAGAATAAGCAATTGCTTGAAAACAATCTGCTGACCTCTCTAGGCTAGACCTTAGAAATGCTGTCACAGCACTTCTGTAGTTTCAGTTTTAAGGTACCTTCATCAAGTGCATGTCAAAAATTATGACTTGGATGTCCAAGGTACACACTGAAGAAACTAAAATAACCCGTGACGCTGGGGAGCTCCAAGAGAATGAAGCATCTTTGAATTGGCCAAAGAGCAAGGGTTAACAATTCCAGCCAGCAAATAAACCTTCTTATCAGCAGCTACCTATGAACAGGACCTTTAAAGGCTCTTCTGCAGCCAGAGGCATCCCTTCTTCCCCAACAGCCAAGTAAGACACCAGTTTATGGAATCAGCACAGGGGTGGCTTCTGCAGCTTTAGTGCTTGTGTTCATTTCCAGGAAAACAAAGCTCCCACCCCAGCACAGAGTTTTTTCTCCAGACTCTCCAAGGCTCACATCCAAACAGCCCACACATGAACTCTGTGCTGCTGGGAGACCTCTAATCTCAGATGCCTCGTGGCCTAGGAAATCACCACCAATACCTCAAATGCCAGTGGCACCTCAACTGCTGCATTTTCTCCTTCACAAAAACACTGTCCTTCCCTGCTTCCTGTATGGCTGCAAGACCTTCAGGCTGATCAAGTGCAAACCAGTTCCACACAAAGCTATCCCAGCCTATGTTGCACTTGAGCAGAAGGAGGAGAGCCCTGAGGCTGCCCTGCAGCACCAGCATAGGGCTCACCATCCCCACCACACCTACTCGCACCAGTCACCTGCAGGGCTGCATCTCATGGGCCAGGACCCACCACGGACATCAACACAAGACCAGGTGAGCAGACCCTGGAAGCTTTACATTTGCCCCTCTCAATGCAAAATAAATTCCAGCAGCAAATCTTCCCCCTTAAGGAAGTGGAAAAAAAATCACAAATTTCTTTATAGACCCGTTCTGGCCAGCAGCGCAGCAGCTGTGACCAGCAGCTGCAAAGTTTTCTCAAGGGGCTGGGAAAGGAACGAGCAGCTGAGACAGTACAGCGCTGTCCGAACCAGAAAGTGGCTGGGCCACTACCTAAGCAGCTCTATCAGCACAGTAGAACCTACCAAGGTCAGCTTGGTTTTGAGCCACAGAGGCCAGCACTGCTGACTGTCCAACAGCTTCAGGCTTCTGGTAGCCTCTGAGCTAAGCTCTAATCATATCCAGCACTGCTTAATTTGGAAGATAACAAAAGTTCACTGCTTGAAATGGTGCCTTTCCTTTGTCAAGCTTTCCAGCTTAGAGAGCTTCTACGTGGCTCCACAGTCCTGTCCAAAGCACAAGCTTCTGGTCAGAAATGGGAACACAGGTCCTTGACTGAAAGGGTTCAGGCAGACCTGGTGAGTCTCCTCTCCACTTTTTAGTGAATGTTTTTTTCTGCCCTGCTTTCAGAAGAAGAAATGGTTTGTCACCAAGAGGAGCTTTGTGTTTGGTCAATGACTAATTCAACCAAGGAAGTCTGTGTTGCAGGGTTTGCCTTCAAGAAGAAACTTTCCAACCTGGGTAACCATGAACTGAAAAAAAGACAGGGATGAGGCCACAGGAAAGAGAGAAGAGGACTGCAGAGCCAGGTCTACAGCTTCTCTCATCTCTTTAGCAGCATTTTGAAGGCAGGCTCTTTCATTACAGAAAAGACACAACTTGCAGCATCCTCTGCTAACAACCAATGGATATGATAAAAAAAACGGAGGAGCTCCAGGCGCTGGAAACCTGCCACTATTTCTACACCACTCAGATGCCAAGTGTAACTTTCCACTCTGAGCCCCCAGGCACTGCCAAAGTCTACAGCCCCTTCAGACGCCACAAACACTCCCTCCTTCAGCCATTCCAGGGCAGGGAAGGCAACAGGCACTGGGAGGATTTCCAGCCTTGGAAAGGAATATACACAGAAAATATCTTCATTTAGAACGGAGAAGTATGGCTTAAAAATAAAAGAGAGCTGCCAGGCTTCTCTTTGGTTAGGGATGTGGCTGCAAAGGCAACCTCACAAGGATTCAGGATGCAGCTCTCTTCAGGCAGGAGATTCCATCGCCCATGAGTCCACCAGCCTGAAGTCCTCTTCTGAGGTATCCAGGGCTTCCACTGGGCCAGGACTCCCATCTACTGCTCCTTCACTTGCTCTATGCACGCTAATTCCACTACAAATCTTGAGCAGAGACACTCAGGTTTAAAGCTCCCTTCCCTGACTCTGTGTTCCCCACTGGAACCATTTGTGCTTCAGTTTGCAGACAACGCATTCAGCGGTGTGACTGTGCTGAAGGCTGCTCACCTGGAGAACAACCGGCTCACCCAGCTGCCCCGCAACTTCCCCTTCGATAAAATGGAGACGCTGACCCTCTCCCGAAACGCCTGGCACTGCAACTGCCAGCTGGCACATCTGCGCAAGTATGGCCCCACACACCCCTTCCCCTACTCAAGCTGTCTCCTCAAGCTGTGCCAGCAAGACGAGACTGCTAAAGGCTGCACACGTGCTCAGCAGCTCTTTCCACTCATGGTATGAGTGTAATCCATGATGGTTTGTACCTCTTGCAAACTGCTCTTCTTCCTCCCCATGCCCCAGGTGGCTGAAGGGCAATCGCACCCGCGCTGAGGACAGCTGCTCTACACCAGCACAGTACCGGGGTCAGTCCATCAGAGACACGCCGGCCCTCCGCACCTGCAAGCTCCCCACCAAGAGGTCCAAGAAGGGAAGCCGCCATTAAACACGTAAGCTGGTTCACTTTTAGTCAAACCTACTGCAAACCCTGATGCCACCTAAGGTACCAGTTGCCGGCTAAAGTCACAGCAGGGTTTGGCTCAGAACAGCTCACCCTTTCCCCCACTGATGCCTCTGGTCAGAGCTGCTCCATCTCCCGGCAGTACTGGGCTCCGTGGGCGCCCAGAGCATGATAGATGGGTGTTGTAAAACAAACACGGGGCTAAAGACAGGCCTGGGGCAGCACATACTTAATTACATGGGTTATCTTTATCAACATAAGGGTAGGAGTAGCCAAATTTTACCCCAAGCTCGGATTACACACTTTACTTTTCTAACCAATTGGAGATGCTCAGCCATTCGCCCTGGTAAAGAACCTCTGGGTCTGCTTTGAAGCCCAGGGCAAGACACTGCTGGGAAATCTGGGCCAGGCTGCCCAGCCCATAAGAAAGTGAATGGCTTCCATAAGGAGCAGATCTCAGTCCAGCTCCTGCCTTTCAACAACTACAATTCCCATCCAAGACACTCAGGTATTTAAAAACAAGGGCTGGCATCTTCAAACCAGTGTCCCAGAAGAGGGAAGTTTGAGACAGCAAATATTCTTTGAATGAAGTGTCCTGGGTCAGGAGGCCATTCAGAAACAGGGGTGACTTCCCCTTGATCAGTGAGCTTGCTAACGTCTACCAACCCGAACACAACACTGAAAACCTATCACGCCTTCCGCTGGAACTGTAAAGTACCACAAGTATTGAATTCAGTTTGCAGAGCAGCAAAAGAATGCCGCAGCTGTCATCGCTCCAGCCCAGGAATAGGTCTGGAGCCTGGACAGGTTCCAGAGGACTCTGGATGAGCCTGCAAGTTTGCAAGCTTTTGGGAAAGACACCTTTGCTCATTCACTAACTAAAACACAGTGACCTTGCCCGGCAGGGCCAAAGGTTGTCACTGTACCCATTCAGAACAGAAGGGACCAGGCACAAGCCCGGAGCTGTGGGCGTGGGGTCAGAGTTCACTCAGGATACACAGAGTAGGATGCAGAAAGTAAATTTATGACCAAAATGTTGGGGATTATGCCAGCTGCTCTACACCTCCTAACATGGTTAGTTCTCTTGCAGCGCCAGGGGCTTTATGGATTAGAAATGGAAATACCAGTCGTTCCACATAGGGTGGATGAAGTTCCACTCTAGGGGTGGAAAAACTTCAGTTCTCTAAACCACAGTACTTCAGTGTATTTTATTTACAGGTCTGGCCCTTCTTAGACACCTTCTCTTCCTGCCTGAACTCAATTCCAGTTCAGTCCTCTAAGATGAGAGTAAGAAAACCATGACAATAACAGACTGTTTTTCCTCTGGCATCTTCCATTTCTGTTAACGAAACAGAAAAAACTGTTCATTCCAGAACTGCAGAAGGCAAAGCTGGGTGTCTAGGGTATCGGTGCCAAAATGCAGGCACGTGAACCTGCTCCAGTACAGGGAGCATCAATTTTAAAGTGTGACAAAGCACCTCTGACCTCATGGTGCACCTCCGGAGAGCCAGGCAGCTTTCTCAGATGTCCTCTGAAATGCAGGCCCCCGCAGACGGGACCACTGACCTGGGGCGCCGACCACATTTCAGATGAGCCGCTATGTGGCAGTTTCTAAGACCCAACCGCCCTACGTTTTCAGAATCAGGGCACTACAACAATTCACTCCCTTGAAAATGTCAGTCTTGGGTTCCTCCCTTTACAAAGCAGGTGCTCACTGACTATCTACACTCTGGGTAAGAGTCATATAGTGACTGACAGAAGAGGTCAGAGACAGGACTAACCCATCTTCTCTACTGTGGAAACCCATTATTGTTCACTGACTCACTTTCAAGTACAGTTCTCATTGACTCCCTGTGAAAAGAATCAGGCAAATGCTATAAGCACCCTGATCTGCTTGAAAAACACCCTTAAACACTTGGCCTTCTCTGTCTTTTCTCTAGCAGGCCCCAGCATGGCCTGTCCTGGTGACTGGTCACTTCAACCATCAGAAAACTACTGACTTCCGAGTCCTTCCTTAAGCTTCTCCTACCTATCAGGAAACACTTCTGATATATCCAAACACCTCCAGCCTCCTCCGAATCCCCGCTTCTCTGCTGATCGCAGGATGGAATCCACCTTTCCAATCTTTTCCGTCATCTATGTATTTTAAAAGAGGCATTTTTAAAACAAACTTATGCATGACCGTACTAAAACGAGCTAACCTAGATCCTGCCGGTAAAACACAGTCATCTCTCCTAGAGGCAACATAACCCACGGCCCTGATCAACCAGTTGGTCCCTGTCTCTCCTCTTCCAGTGGAGTGGAAGCAAGTGGGAGGGTAGGAGAATCCCAGCTGCTTGATCAGGAAAATTGGTCTCAACCCACACAAAGAGACTCCTCTGCCTTCCCATGGAGGGGATCCCTGCAGGCCAGGGCTGAGGGGGATAGCTGAAGAAGTGACCAAGAACTGGTGGCCTTGAGACCAAGCTGCCCTTTCATGCCAAAAGGCAGCAAACTCTCTAGGTCAGTCAGAAATCCTTTAAGTGAAGCAGTGCTGGGAAACCCCAAAACTAGAGCCATCTGAAGACTGGATTCCCTCCCACTCTGTGGCGCCCACCAAGATGCTTGTAGGTGCAAGAGGAGTAGGTGTGCAGCAGCAGCCTGGCTTAGGCACCCCTCCTCTCTCTGCCCATGTTCCAGAGGATCAAGCAGGACACCAGGATGACTGTGGTTTATTGTCACGGCTTTTACAACACCACAGTTGCAATTTAACTGTGTTTTTTCATCCTAAAGAGTTATATAAATATATGTATATTTATTCCTCTGTAACTGAGTGTAAATGACCTTTAAGAGGATGAAAACTCCTCCATTACTTATGTAGAAATCAAATTGTATATTTTCTTATGTACATCTTCTGTATAAAGCTCTTTGCTGCAAAGATAAAGTCAACAAGTCTCCCTGCGTCTGCCTGAGGGCTGAGGGATCAGAAGTAGCATGAGACCAAAGGGACAAATATAGACTTAATCTTCTTTATCCTATGGGCAGAGCAACTGTTTGGGAGGGTTTTACTATTTCTCTCTCTACAAAGCAGAAACATGTGACACCTAATGAGTCTTGAGCACTTGCATTAATGTCTGAAAATATTTTGTAGGGCCAAACTCAACCCTTCCGCAAAAATAGGCTGCTGCCACCTGACAGAGTCTGGGCAATGCTACCAAGGCTGTCCCTGGTGTGTTCAGCTCAGCATTAAGAGCATCACATGGAGTAAAAATCTCTGGCTGCCTCCAAGAGGGCTCCAGGATAGATGCCCTGGATTCCCCTGGCTCACAGCAGAGCACACAGCCATCCCTGCAAAACCCCAGTGCTAATGTGGCCCAGGTCTGCCAACAACAACACACCCAGTGTGACTGCCAGCCCCGTGTGTTTACTCCCACAGTGGTTTGCTTCCTCGGCATTCGCAGCAATGCGGCACCAAGCCCAGTTTCTTTAAAGCAATAAAAATCCCCCTTTTTGGGGCTCAGCCATTCCCTCACAGGAATGTGTGGATGGTAGGGCCTGCCTATGAAACATGTCCCCTGGAGTGGCACTGGCCCCCATGCTGGTGGCCTGTCCCCTTCCACATCAGGACATGCTGATGGTCTCACACAGGCCATGGGTGCAGTGGCATGCAGGGGAGCGGCAGCATCATGCGTGCTCTGACATGTGCTGCCTGGCTGGCGACAATGCGCCTGCCACCACGCACGGGGGTGATGCTGCTCCCACGTTCCCACTCAAACGTGTGCCATGTAACGAGTTTTGCAGCTGCATGGAGACCCGACAGCTCCACAGCAACACATGCACCCATCCCCATGATACAAACCAGCGATGCCTCTTCCATCACCATTCATCCTTGCAGCATGTAAAACAGAAGGGGTTATAAAAGCTTTGAAATGCACCAGCAACAGCTCAGTTTTCAACACTGTTGTCTCTTCTTACAAAGCTTCCTCCCCAGACACCCCACCAGCAACCAGACACAACCCCTCTTGTTCTTCCCAGCCCCTCTACACCTTCACTTCTCAGCCTGGCCTTGCACCCGTGGTCCCTTCACATCTGACCCCAGCAGCTTGGGCATCACTGGGTGCTGCTGTGGCACAGAGATGCCCAAGGAGTCACAATAACAAGCACCATTTGTGGCTCTAGTGACAGAACCACTAACTCACCACCATGTGCTGCATGTTCATCTTAGTCATAAGCATCTTCATGATCTCAGGGGGAACAGGAGAACCTCCAACAACTCCTGAAAGAAAAAGATAACTGTCTTGGTAACCACCTTTATTCCCAGGAGCGGTACTTCAGAATGTTCTGCACTCCCAGATTTAACTGCTGGCAAGACCTTTGGGATACACTGGTTCCTGTCAAAATACTTTCTATTTTTACAGATTCAGATCCTAGTCATTTGAGAAGCAAAGGCTGTAGCAAGGCTGGTTTGCCTGAATGAATTAAGGTTTGGCAGAGTTCACTTGTTAGAAAAATAAGCTCTACAGCACAAACCTAGTCCAAGCTGCAGTTCCCAAGAAGGAAAGATTCTGAGCAGGAAAAGGTGCCGATTTTTAGCACTTTAGGCCATTTAGGTGCAGATTTTCAGACAAGCACTCCCATGGATCATCAGCACCATAAAACCAAAAACCTTTCTCCTGCCTTGCACAGAGCAGCCCTTTTGGGAGAGGGCAAGTGACATCATCCCCTGTTCCATCCCAGAACAACAGAGCAAAAGAGTGGGGCAATACATAGGGTTTGCTGGGGAGCAAGATGAAACCAGATCACTTTCACATAGCAGAGATGATTAGGCAATCTGCTTAAATGTTTATTTATGCTGCAGCATCATCTTCCCTCTGTTACTGCCTCAGAAGGACTAGTGGTCTCTTCATTTTGGCTCAGCTACTTCTAAGGTTGCCAGGCACAAGAGCGAAATCTCCGGCGCACGTTATCGCACCCTCTGCAGCACTTAGAGAGAACGGCTTCAGAAACAGGCAAGAAACTTCAGGTCAGAGAAATCACGGAGCAGCTCTGCCGCGGGGACTGCCCCAGCCTAAAGCACACAAAGCATCTGCTGCCACATGGTGGTGGCTGGTGAGATGCGAGCCCAGCTCTAGATTTAACAGATCCAACACAACAATCTGCTTTGAGATTAAAGAAACCTTGAAAATGCACGATTCTTGAAGGAAACTCCAAGAACAGGGAGGGTTTAGCAGTGAAACACAGGGCTAATGCAACTAAAGGCTTCCCTGCAGAAGAGCAATTTCTTTACAAAGATTAAGATAGTCTCCCCGTGGTGAACACAGAATAGAAAAATCCTGAGAACCTGGATATTTGAGACTTACCTCCCCGGAGACTTGAGAAGTCGTAGGAGTCAAAGTCCGGCTGGAACAGCATGTCTACAAACATGGTCGGTGTGCCGAAGACATAGGCACCTCTTCAGTAAGGAGACAGAAAGGGTAAAGCTGCAGATCTGGAACCAGAGCCAGCCCCAGCTCAGCACCCATCCCACCCCATTGTGCATGGGGCCACAGAGGTGCAGCCCCAAGGCAGGTACAGCAGCCAGGCTCTTCATCCATGCACACAGACACACATATGTATGAATCTCCATCTAAATGTATGTGTGTGTATCATGCAGACACAATAATGGCCCTTTTGTTTTACAAGCTACATGTGAAGAACAAGTTGGAAAGGCCACTATCCCAGCAACAGAACTGGACTTTGAGAACTAGGGGATAGAGTCGGGTGTAAAAAACGCACCAGTCTTAGCAAACCAAGACACCAAAGCCCTGCAGTGACCAGAAGGACCTTGTGAGGAAAAGAAAAGGGTAAACCTCACGATCACAGCTGAAAAGGGAGAATAAGTTCCTGAAGTGCCTGTGCAAGCGTGTGCACAGCAACCCTGCCTCTCCCGTTGCAGAAAGGAAGGGACAGGAGAGGCAGAGGAAGAAAACACCGGCATGAGACACCAAAATCCTCTGTTGCCAGACAAACCAGCTCTTACTTCTCTTGAGTCACTGCCTCCAGAGCAGCCTTCCCCTCGAAACTGGGTGATGAGAAGATGCAGGAGGATCCATGCAGAGCCATCAACATGCAGCCCCCCACCAATGCCAGGCAGTGGTAGAGGGGTGCAGGCAAGACTTTGCGACAGCCCTGAGATCAAGCCAAAGACAACAGTGAGGAGAAGAGGTCTTCCAGTCTCAGCAGCAGCCCAGCTCACTTCTGGAGGTCAGAAATCTCAGCAGAAGAGTTTTCCTTGACTCATTTAAAACTTGCTGGAAATCTGACAGTCATCTGCATTCCACGTTAGGTGAAAACACAAGGCTGATGCTTTCTGCAGCTAACAAAAATCAGTTCAGGACGTTTTCAATGTCAAAACGTCATTCTGTCATGTCTTGTCTTTGCTGAGCTTTTTGGTCTGGTAATGCTCACGCGTTATTTTCTGTTATGCCAGAAGAGAGTGGCAGTGCCATGGCAGGCACGAAACACGCAGGGCTTGGCACATGCTATTAATTTTATTTGGTTTTTTAAAAAAGCACCAAAGGCTCTGAAGACTCATTGAAACAACCCATCAGGGGGTTTTTCCCCCTGGATCAAAGCTGTTGCATTAGCTATAACTACTGCAGAACTTCAAAAGAAAATATTGGCCTTTAACAATTTTTCAAAGGAACTACAGCCAGAAAGGTCTGATCCTGACAGGACTGTTTACATGATGTAAACCCAAGTCATGTAAAATTAATTAAAATCTCATTCAACAGAATTCAAAGCTCACACGCAGCCTCTCCTAATTACCAGAAATGAGTGTTCAACTAAGGAAAAGGGATTCATTCCACCACTTTTCCCCCACAGAAAGGCACCTCTTTTTTTTTCACCCCCCAATGGATCTGAAATGAAAGATGAGTGAGATTAAAAATATTATTCGTAAGTATCTCCCAATGTTCTTTGTAGTGAAACTTCCTGTCCTTTTGCTGAGCAAGCACCAGTGCTCTGCACACACACACTGCCTCCGTGGTAGTGGAGACCACTCCAAACTATGTTCCCTTCAAGACCCACCTGCTCTGTGATCCCCAGCCTCAGACCAATGAGGTTGGCATTATTCACAATGTTCCTGTGTGAGAGGGTGGCTCCTTTGGGGCTTCCCGTTGTCCCCTGGAAGACACAAGGTGTTGCAAGGCTGAAAGACACCCTAAACCATACAGAAAACTGGTTGGACAGAACCCACAAAACACCCTGTCAGGAAGCAGCAAGGGGAGATATTAGAACCTGTCCTCCATCCTACAGGAGGAGATGGAATCAGGGCTTGGTCTCAGAAAGCAGAAGGCAGAGGAAACTGGGTGCTCAGGTCTTCACACAGATTTTTCCCTGTGTCCCCAGTGAGGATCCCAACCACATGGCACAGAGCAGGCAGAAGCACCTACTGAAGTGAACAAGATGTTGATGGGCTCATTGCAAGAAAGGGTTTGCTGCAGAGCTCTTAACTGCTTCATATGGCTGCTGTCCCCTGCCTGCATCACTTCATCTAGGTGGAAAGTGCCAGGCAGCTTGGAGTCCAGTGTGATGACAGTGGATAAGTCAGGCAGCCTAGCAGGGAGGAAAATATCATCAGTGATAACAGAACAAGGAGAAAACTGTCCAAACAGGTGTATACTGGTCAGGCCAAAGCTCCAGGAGATCCCAACCCATTTGTTCCCTTCAGATGAGACCCTATGCAAGTCCTTCTGCTACAGGCTGTGCAGCTGAGGACAAGGCAGGACACAGCCATGAGGGAAGTGTGAAGACACCAGATGTTCTTAACTCACCTTTTGCTCTTGATTCCCCCTGCACTGGAGTGCTCTATCTCAGGACACAGCTGCTTTAGAATATCATAGAATTTCTGTGTTTTAAATTGGGTGGGAAACACCAGTGCCTTACAGCCAACCTGTGAAGAGAGATAGAAACTCCTGAGAAACCATGTCAGGTCAATGTTCAGGACACGACACAGAGCAGTCGCTCCTGACCTGCAAACACACATGGTCCTGTGACCCCACACAGCAAGCGTTACCCATTAACAGCTGAATTTTTTCCATGGCTTCTTTCTCTGAGCAGATGACACAGCGAACTGTCTCCAGGCCAAACCTGGAGATTTTTAACTCTTCCTGGTCAGAGTCAAGGTGCACAGCAGTTTAAAGGGTCACTGAAGAGCATGCCGCTGGGATGTTGGTCTTCACACAGTGAAGGTGCAGGAGCCATGCTCATGGGGCCAGGGCCATGCCTCCAGCAGGCAGGTTTCACGAGAGCAAACACAAATTGAGCCACTACAGCCGTGGAGTAACAAGCCCCTGCCAGCGCAGGGCAAGATGCTGTCATTGCACATCCAGCACCCCAAGTCCTAATCTCAGTGTTCACTGGCTGTTTTGTGTTTGTTGAGCAAGAGAGCAGATTTGCAGCCCACAGGTCCCTCGCTGTCAGCACAACACATAAATCTAATTGTTCTAACGAGCTATCCCAGCACTAACATAAAGCCCTTTCCCCAAATACTGAAAACATTCACGAATTTGCTGAAGTTGATCTGAAATTAGGATTTGTGAGGAACTTTGGAAAAATTAAGGAAGCCTCTCAGGTGAAGTCAAGGTTTTGTTGCAGTTTTGAGTTGGATTTTTTTAAGGTATTCCTTTTCTTAGGACTTTTCCACCTCTTTTTAAAGCTATTGTGAAATTTCAACCATTTTTCACTTAACCTTTACATTTACAGAATCCTGAAAACAAAGTGCTTTAATCACTCCAGGAATTTCTTTTTCAGCAGAGGTTTGCTGAATTTGACTCAGATTTGCAAACTGCTTTCATCTTCCAAAAAACACATTCTTGTCAAATAAACTATTTGCAGAAATTATTTACTTGGCTGGTTTCATTACTTCCCAAAGCCTGTGAACAAAGGAGACCCAGACCATGCCAATAAATTATTCATAAGCACCCTCTGGGGGTTGTCAAAGAGAAGACAAACATTTGCTCTATTTTTTGGAAGAGTCACCACAAAACCCAGGGGAATAAGTCTGTTGTGGGACATTTTGGGACCTCCATAACTTTTTACTATTAGTTCATTTGACCTACTATGGTAGTTGAATGAGCTTTGCAAAACAGATGCTATGAGAGGAAGGAGATGGAAGGGCAGACACTAGATAAGAGCCTCTAGTTGGGCATCTGCCACTCGGTCCCAACCTGAATGACAGCAGATCCATCTTCGAAGGACCTACCCTATGAAACCCATCAGCAGTTTACTTTTACAAAACCTTGGAAATACAGCAGAACTGAGCAGAATGGTTATTTTTGGTACCCCTGCGCATGGATACCAAGGAGGAGAGAACCTGATGGCGCAAGCAAGGGTTGACAGGATCCAGCAGGCAAAGCCCTATCACCTCCAGGAGTTTAGCTGTGCAGATACACAAATAGGTAATTAAGGGGTTGGCAGACACCAGAGATCCCAGTGCCAAACCTATGTGGGAAAGCCTGGAAGGATGAGACAGGAATAATCCACAAAGTAGCCGGAGTGTGTTTCTGCTCTTACGCCATCAACATTCCAGACTTATGCTGGAGTAAAAAAAAGCCAGAGCAGAACCTGACACACAGAAGAGACTGGAACACAGGAGGTACCATCCAAACATAAGGAAAAACCTTTTTACAGCCAGGGTAGCAGACACCTGCACAGGCTGCCCACAGGGGTTGTGGAGCCTCTTGTTCTGGAGACATTCAAAACCTGCCTGGATTTGTTCCTGTGCACCCTCTCTAGGGGACCCTGCCCTAGCAGGAGGGCTAGACTAGATGATCTTAGATGTCACTTTCAACCCCACCAGTCTGAGAAGCCACGTCTCTGGGAAAAAGTACTGCCATCTCCACCTGGTGGGAGAAGCAGGAGGACATCTACACTAGAAGAGACATGCAGCACCATATTCCTGTGTTATACCCAAACACACGGAAACAGGAGTGACGCCAGTGAGACTGTGTAAATGAGGGATTAAATGGGAATTCATATTGCAGCAACTAAATTACACAGTCACTGGTGCAAGAGAAAAGTCTCTTTGTTGCTATCCCCATCTTTATAGGTAAAGCCACTGCTCAAACAGTACTGAGAAGACCCAGATGCAGCTCCAGCTCTTCTGATAGCAGCCTTTGATTTCAAGCTGAACAAACTACAGATGAGCAAGTCAGTCTCTTAATCCTAGGATTAATTTCTAATCATTACATGTTTAGCAGCCCAGATTTCTCCATTACAGGAGCTCAGGAGCGCAGTTCAAATTTGTCAATGCTCTGCACACCACAGGCTCAAACCCAAGCAGGAATACAAGGGTAACTGAGGCAGCAGAGACAGACAGCAGGAAGATGTCAAGCAGTGGCAAAACCTAGAAATTAAACCAGGTTAAACTCAAGGCCAGTACAGCCTAGGACAAATCTGTGAGGGAGAAATCAAGCTCCCAAGTAGACTGGTCTTTACTGAGTCTTCCTCCTCTCTACTTTCTAGGCTAAAATCTCAGACAGTGATTTTCATCCTGAGCAGGAAACAGGCAGAGTGGCACCAAGACAGGGAGGGCACCCTCCCAGGCAGGTTGGAGTATGAGTGTGGGACAGTCAGAACTGATTTAAAGACAGCACCTGTCTCTAGCGATTGCAGAACTACACAGTCTCCACTGTCCTGGCTGCCAGCTTCTCAGATAGCGACTGAGTCAGATATTCAGCCTTGCCTTGTTTTAGTCTTTCCCTAGTGAACAACTGCTGGTGGGTGTGGAAGCAATTCACAGGACATGGTTATTAGCACAGAGATAGAGAGGGATGAGAAGAACATCGAAGTCTCATCAGACAGGGTGGAAGTCACTGGGAATGACAGCAACTGTCACCACTTTGCAGCTTCATCCCCCAGTCATTGAGTGGTAGTGTTTGCTCTACACAGCCAGCACCAGCTCTACTCTTCAGCCAGCTGTCTGATACAGCCAAGCCTTAAACAGAAGCTCATGTGTACTGCCCCACCACTCCCTTTAACAGAGGCTGCTTGTATGAGATCTCGTAACAAATCAATTAGCATCGCCAGCAGGTGCGGCACAAACCTTCCTCAGGACAAACTCCAGTTCAAGGGCCTGGTAGGCTGGATTCACTGGTACCTGAAGAGGCAGAAAGAAGAAAATTGATCAGAATTACCTTTACCCTGAACATCCTCTCCCCTAACACATATTCCAACAGAAAAGCTCTCCCAGGGATTTCCTCACTCAAAGCCTCTCCTCCAATGTGCAGAACCAATAAAAAATTCTTTCACATTCACCAGAAAAAAAATTGCTGAATCCTGTGTTTGCACTAAAGAAAACGCCCACCAGAGATTGTGAGAGATCATGTGGTCAAAACAGAGCTTCAGCAATGCAGACCAGAACCAGATTCCATCCACCAAAGCAAAGACTCAAAACTCACGTGCAAGTCAGGTTTCTCAGAAGCCAGCCACGAAAGTACCAACTTTCTCCTGCCCAGCTCCCCACAGAAGCAGCAGCAGCTTCACTTCTTTCAACCTCCAGTTGCTTTTTTGTCTCCCTTTCCTTTCCTGAAAGACTTCAAAACCCACAGACACTGCAGACATCTTACCAGGATGATTCCTGCCTGAGCAGCTGCAAACTGAGTGAGAACCCACTCGTATTTATTGGGACACCACATAGCCAGCCGGTCTCCTTTCTTCAGGCCAAGAGCTAGAAGCCCAGCTGCCATCTGATCCACCTGCAAAACACAAGAGCCTGAGGATCACACGGAGGATGCAGTGGGGGATATTCACATCCAGGCACTGCTTTCTGGGGGGAAAAGAAAGCTGCATTTTTGCTACAGAAGTTGAGCAGAACGTCCCTCTGCCAGTCTAGCGCAGCAGCAGCATCTTCCACAGGGCACAGCCCAGCCCTGCTTGGCAGCTTGACTGAAAACATAAAACTAACAAGCATGGAACAGTACAAAAAGGAAGCCAAAAGAAGCAATTATATTGTAAATTAATCTTTGCCCAAAGCCTATACAGCGGCTAGCACCTTGTCAGCTCAGCTTAGCCCTTGCCTGCCCGCCAGGCTGATCTACACGGCGGGATCTGCCTCATTCCTGGCAAATCTCCTACTGTTTAGGAGAAAGGAACTTGAGCAATAGCTGTTGTCTGATCGAGTCCTGAGTTACAGCCAACTTTTTAAAATCAGAATGAACAGAACTACTCTTGTTTATCTGAATGGATGTAATCCAATCACTAGCAAGTCTAAAAGAAATAAAATTAAAACTTCTTACTACCCAAGATTTTATCTTGTGTTGAACAGAATCTTTCCAGGTACTGAGCCTTGAATTACTGCCCCTCCCTTCAGAACCCAAGCACTCCGTATTTGTGTGCGCTGTGCACGCTCAGACACACCCACACCTGGGTTTGTGTTAGATACTGAGACCAAGCCCCTGGCTTTCCTTAGTTGCCTTTGCACTTGGACCTCCTCACACTCAGGAGTTCTGACAGACGGTGAGCAGTGACTAATACAAGAGCTGGAGTCTGCTCCAGAGGAGAAAAACACGTGACTCAGCCCATTACACATCAGATAGGAGTGATCATTTTTAAGTGAAAGTTCATTCTGGGACATACAGCAAGCGTTTCAAAGGCTCAGCAGAGACCATATCACACTCCTGAAGGGACAGTGCAGAGAGGTGGGAGGCTGGTCTCTTCTCACAGGTCATTAGTGATAGAGCAAGAGGGAACAACCTCATGCTGCACCAGTGGAGGGTTAGGCTGCACATCAGGAAGAAGTTTTTTTACTGAAAGAGCAGTTAGGCCTTGGAACAGGCTGCCCAGGAGGCAGTTGAATCACCATCCCTGGAGGTGTTTAAAGATCATTTAGATGTGGTTCTTAGAGATATGGTCTAGTGATGAACTCGGTAGAGTTGGGCTATTGGTTGGACTGGATGATCTCTAAGGTCTTTTCCAACCTAAATTATTCTGTGATTCAATTTTGTCTACTCTGTCCTCTCCCTTTAATCTCAAGACTCTAAGGAGGACAAAGGGAGCACAGTGAGTTCTAAGGAGGTGCCTTACCCTCTGCTCAGGGCCAGGATGAACATCAGCACATGACAAGCAAGGATGGAACCTGAGTGATGGAACCGTTTCTTATTCCTCCACCATGCCTGCTGCTGCTGCTCTGCACCTCCTCTGGGCTCTGCAAGGGATGAACCAGGCACTCACCTCCGCTTTGAGCTGAGCAAATGTCCTCCGGAACCCATCGCGGAAGAAGACCAAGGCCTCACGGTCAGGAAACCGCTCAACGGTCTTGTCCAGACACTGGCCCACAGTTTTTTCAAGAAGGGGAATGTCTGTGGGCCCCTGGACATAGCTATTGGTCAGCCTGGAGGAGGTAGACAATGTCCCTGTGTGCAGGGCACTGTGAAAGAAAAGGAGAGCAGTCAATATAAACAGAAGGTTATATTGATGGGTTACCAGCCTGCCAACAGTGCCAGGAATACCTAGCACATGTCCCCAGACCAGTGGGAACCACAGGCAGCCACTTCAGTGGGTCAAGATCAAGAATAACTTCTGAAAGCCCTTGGAAAGCCCATGCAGCAGTGGAGGGGAGCTCTGGGCATATGGGTGGCCTCAATAAGCCCAGTGCACCCCCCCAGATCTGCCTACACCAGCAGGCAGCACAGGCAGAGCCTCCATGCCTCTGCTGGCAATCAGAACCTGCTCAAGAATCAGGAAGGAGCCTGCACCAGTCCTGAAAACCAAACACAGCCTGGTCCTAGTCACTCAGCAGGGTGAAAGCTACCATGGATGTTCCAGGATAGCTGGACAAATGACTGCCGCTGACAGATGGCAACTGGTTTTGGCCTTACACGACATCAAAAAGTGCAAACAACTCAGAAGGAACACAATCAGAACTATTTAAAGGGAAATTCCCCTGAGTGGAAAGAGCAAACAGCTGAGAAAGTTTAAGGCAGAGGTCTCTCATTCTATCAATCCCCAAAACAGTCTGCGAGGAAGAGGCTAATCCTGCAGAGGAAAAACTGTTTAGAAGAGCTCAAAGGGATTGAGCTGTAACCGAGAGGCATTTGTAGAGCAACGGTCTGTGTACCCAACAGTAATCTGCTGCTCGTGGTTTAGCACCTCTGCCATCCAGACCACAGAGCAGTTATGGTGAAGACAGCATCACTATAACACGGAGCTACCAGTGAGATGAGGGGGAAGAGGTATAGGAGGTTCACAGGGTGCAGGAGATTGCACCCACTGCAAACATGAGATAGGAGGAGAGCAGGGAGGTGTTTCAGCAGAGCAGCCCCTGGGCAGGATCAGCACAAGGTCCTTGAGAGCAGCACAGAGACACTGTGCCAGAGGCCAGGGTGGAGAGGGAACGTACCTCAGAGAGGTAGCAGTGAGCAGATGTGGACAGGGCAGTAAGGAAAATCATTTAAAAATCATTAAGGCTTTCACTGAGGTCTAATCATCAGTGGAAAAGCTGTGACCACCCCTCAAACCACAGCTCCTGACGATCCAAGTGCTACAACTCTTGCCCAAATTTCACTCTGCTGCCCCAAGTCACCCTCCACACACACAGCTACACACACACACACTGCTCTGCTGGTTGTGCAGCCCCCCACTTTCTCTGTCCCACCTCACTTCTTCCCTGCTGTGCTCTTTGCTCCTCTATTCTCATCTTAACTCTGTCCTTCCTGGGCATCTCCTAAGTGTCTCTTTTGGGTGCACAGCCCAGAGGCAATCCTCTGGTCTTGCAGATTCAGAGGATAACTGGGGAGGGGGGTGGAATTTCTGTCCTAGAGAGAGAAAACAGGTCAACCCGAACTCAATTGCCTCCCATTCATTATGGGATCAATATACTGCAACGAGTTGGTGCTATTTGCCACAAAATGTTTGTTTCCTGCCCTCAAGAAATAGAGCTTAGCATGAAGTTACTTCCTCTGCAGAACAGCAAAGCACAAACCAAGATTTTACTTTCCAGGGTGGGGGTTTTGCTCTGAGAGCCCAGCGAGTGCCTTGACCCTCTCCCCTACACTGGTTTCCAGCAAAGGAGGGTTGCACAACGCCCCCTGCCTCTGTCCCTCCTAGTAGAGATCTTGGGCAACTCACATCAAGGCTGTAGGGCTGCCTGAGGAGGAGTAGGAGGACAAACACTAGCCTGAACTGTTGTTTCAAAGCTCCTGGACAAGGCACATAGATAAATTAGGAGATGAAAGAAACATCTGCAGAAAAAAAGCTGTTATAAATGTAGGTGATATTCCCTAAACCAAGGGAAGGGCATTGCAGATACTGCCATGGCCAGTCACTGCTTGAAACAGCAACCGGAGAAGTCACTGCTGTAGGGTGGTGTCAGACTAGCAGCTCCAGCCACTTGCACAGGAAAAACACGGAGACAACCATGTTCACTTCTCTCTAAAGCCAAGTCACTTCCTGTTTCAGCAGGAAACAGTGTCCCTGTCACTTCGCTGCTTTCCTCTGCCAGTGAGGCACACAGAGAAGTTCTTGCTCACTCCCACAGCCTGAGAAGGGCTGGACTGGCCAGAGAGCAGCTGCTGCCCTGGTTGTGCAAGAGCACTTTTCCTCAGCACCATCTCAGGGGTCACTGGGAGCCAAGCAGGCTTCACACTGGGCGGGAGCAGGAGAGAGTGAACACAAGGATTTCACCAACTGCACAGTTTCTCCTGGGATATTACCCGAAGAACTCCGTGGTACAAAAATGTGGTCCAACACATTGTTCTGCCACATCTGGAAATTGAAATCCAAAACCTGAATGCAAAGAGAGACTGGAGAGGGAAAATTATTAGAAAATTCAATCAAAATCAAAAATGTGCGGCTGAACAGCCTCCTGCTCTCTGCAGTCACTCTTCAAGAGGCTCTTGCACAACCCCACATTGATGATAAAAGGGGTGATATTTCACACTGTTCTGTGTTGGCAAAGCACCAGCAGATCAGGATTTATGGTCCTACTCTCCCAATCTTTCCCAGGCCTGCGAAGCCAGAGAGTGTCACTGACAGCAACAGACTTTCACACTGAACACAAGAAGGTGAAAAGGCAAAGCCACCTCCAGCCTTCACGGCTACAGCTTCCTCCACACTCCCCAAACACGTGGATGAAAGAGCACTGAGAAGCAGTAACAGATGTCTGTACAAAGGCCCCCACCCCAAAACTGTGGAAATACTGCTGTTTCCTCTCATGGTAGAACAACACACACAGAGGTACCAAGCATTCTCATCTTCAACTGAAAGCAGCAGCAGCTCTGCTGCGCACTCTCATAACCCAGAGTCAGTACCTCATCTCAAAGCACTTGCTCACATCATTTCTTCAAACACACTCAGGACAGCAGAATTCCCTTCCACTTTGAGCTCCCCAAGTTCCAGTCTGACATTCACATGTGTTTCAGTGTTTCTATACCAATAACTCCCAGCCACAGCACAAGTGAGAAGTGTGAGGTAAAGCGAGCAGGCTCTTGGAAGCACTGGGGGGCAAGAATGTAAGGGATAATCCTGGAAAGTATGTAGGGAGGGTGGGTCTCCCTCCTGCAAGAGTGTAAACCTCATCAGAAAGAAGGCGTCAGATATCTACAAAGAAAGGCTCCAAAGGATTTTGAAATAATCTTTTTGTCTTTGTTACAGAAAACAAGTAATTCCACCTCTTCTTATGAAATATCTGGTGCGGCTAGAAATAGAACTGGTCCGATGGTCTGTTCTTAGAACAGTCATCATTCTCTGTCTCAGATGGAGGACAGCAAAGTAAACTTTGCTTGCTCTAGGCTCTCAGCACAGAGCATTAAACACTGCTTGTAGAAGGCAGATCCCTGCTGTTGGCACCACATTCCAGCAGCAAGACAGCCTGTGGTTTCTGCCAAGGAGCCTCAGCACCCAGCTGCTCTCACAAAACTCCCCAACACTGGAGTTTAGCAGCAGAAAGAAAGGAGCAACATCAGAGACTGTCAGAAACCAGGGAGAAATGCATCCCCCACCCACCTCAAATGAGGAAGGACAAACAACCAGGTGTGGGCAGGTCCAGAAGACACTGCTGTGACACACAGAAATGACAGGTCTGGAGCAAGCACTGACAACCATTCCTAGAAGCTACTTGCATCTGAATAGCCCCAGCTAACATTTTATAGCTGTTGTTATAAGAGAACCAGCTTCAATTTCACCTTTAACTCTTCCCTTTCTCTACAGAAATCATTGGAAGGGACAAGAGCGGAACATGAGGCAGAGGCATCAGTGTAACCTCCTGGACCAAATGACAAGTCCACAAGTTGCCACTGTGCAGCTCTAAAGGCTATTGACTCAATCTGTGCTGCTATCCCCTCAGCACATGGGTTAAAGGCTCTGCCCGACTCTCCTGTCTGCACAGCTCATGCTTGGAGAGGTTCACAGACTACCCAGCCAGTTCCTCTCTTCACGGACATTTACCAGAAGCTTCTAAGCCTGAACAAGAGCTTTTCTTTCTTTCACAGAACACAACTGCAATAAAAAGGGTGGCGAAGCTTAACCCTGCTCTGCCCTTACATCTTCTTTACTCTTTAAAATAACCCTGTTTGACTAATGAGTTAACCAGGTGCTGATTACTTCTGTTTGGTTGGTTTGATATGAGGAAGGATCGAGTCTCTGGAGCTTTCAGATTGTGGCTGCAGTGGACTTTTTTGTTACATTTTCCATTGCACCTCTTCTCCCACCCTGCACTCTTCCTGCCAAAAGGATAAACAATGTTTAACAACTTCAGCACGCTTGTTAGTGATGTTGCTAAAAAGAGTTTACTCCTCTAAATAAGCAATCTTTTTCACAATAACTTTGTTCTCCTGTCCCTCCCTTTGACTTCTGCACTGAGGTTCAAACTGCAGTGAACGCTGTCATGTGGAAACTTCCAATCCCATTTCCCAAGCACTAAGGCAGCAGTTTTGGCCCCGGCTGCACACACAAGCTTCAGCCACTTGCTCCTAATCTCAACCCAGCTGAAAAGAAACACCCACAGCCTGTGTGTGGAAAACCAGGAGCTGCTCCCCACAGCTCTTCGGAAATTGCTCCCTGCAGTTGTACCTCCTGGTGGGTATTGAGCTCTGCATGGCAGATAATCCCACAGAGACTTACCCAAAGCCAGCTGCTTTCCTACTGCTGTTCTCCAAGAGGCAATGCCAAAGAAAAGCACAACAAAGCTGGCCTGACTTTCTAGAAACCTAGAGCTGCTCAGTGCCCTGGACCTGCTGGCACCTCAGGGGATGGGGACACTGCCTGACAAAGTCTGAGAGTCAAAAAGCTGAAGGAGGATGGAGAAGCTGTTCGATACATCTCACATCACTGAAATCAGGATGGAGCTGTTGCATAAAGAAAGTTCAGCCCTGGACACAGGATCACATCCCTCCATGTACTACATAGGGCTTGACCCTGCCCTTGGTCCTCTCCCAGGCCATGGGAAGTCCAGACCCAGGGGATACATCCTGTCTTTGGCCACTTTGGAGGAGTCTTAGTGCAGCCAAGGGCAGTGATGCATACTGACAGTGAAACACCCAGCTGAACCTGTCCTCTCTGCATGCAACTATTCTACCTGGCTGGATACCCACATTGCTCAGCATCTGCTCTATAGCTCTTGTACCCCCTCACACACAGCCTCCATCCCCTAAAGACCCCATGCCTTCTCACCCATGGTCCCCTATTGCCCTCCATCCCATCTCACCTCATCCTCTACAATCCTCTATCCCCTATAGCCCGTGGTCCCCTGTCACCCACAACCTTCTGTCTCGTATAGTGCCCCAACTTTTCTCCCAGCAGCCCTCCGTCTCCTACAACCCTCTATTGCCTATAGCACTCATCCCCTATAGCCCCACAGCCCTCATCCCCTATAGCCCAGCCCACAGTCCCCCATCCCCGGTACCTGCCCGACGGGGCCCCCCACTGCTGTCGGCGCAGGAGGGGCATCCCGCGCCGGAGCAGCGCTGCCAGCATCACCGTGGCCATGGCTGCAGCAGCAGCACAGACCGGGAACGCGGCAGGACCTGCCGTTCGGTTCGAGGGGGCGGTGCCCACCGCGGCCCCCGCCCCGGCCCCGCCTCGGGGCTAGCGGCTGGGAGGGGGAAGCCGAGAATGGGCGCTGAGAGCCGAGACCTTCCTCCAACATAATGCTCCTGCTCCATGCCTGCATCCGCCCATCCCGTTATCTTTCCTTCCAGTCTGCACCCCAGTGCACCCCAGCGCCGGACTTTGGTGCAGGACAATCAGCACCACTTGCCTCCGCTGCTCTGCATCGCCTGGTGCCTCAGCTCCTGTGAGTCACCGATCGACTCACAGCCCTTAATGACTCCTCACCAGCAGCTCCAGGTGCTCCCGGGCTGTCCTTCTCTGTTACGGGAGGTATCGCCCGGCGACGAGCTGCAGAGCTCCCCCTCAGCGAAGGGCATCGACACGGGCAGGCACCCAGACAGGGGAGCAGTGCTGATGCCAAAGGAGAAGCAGACTCACACATCGTTCCCCGCTTTAACCGACTGACAGCGCTCCTGGGCAGTGCCTGCATCGTCAAAGCCTGAATGTTAGTTCAACCTTGTGAAAGGGCTGAGGTATTGAATTCAAGCCCAGAAAATGGGCTGGCTGAAGTTTGGCAGCTCTGCCTGGGGAGAAGTCGAAGGTCAGTGTGTTTGGACACAGTTTGTATCACATCAAACCCAAGGGCGTCAATACTGGTCTCACTGAATCTCAGATAGTGAAGCCATTAAAGTGCTTGTTACACAGTCACATCATCAAATGCTGACTGCACTCGGATGTCTGGCATTTGGTTCGTGTTTTGAGGAAGGATTTTCTCCAACATACATCTTGCTCGCAAGGAGTTTGTTTAGTGGCAGCAAGGACAGTGGTGTGTTTGGCAGGGAAAGGGAGATTTTTGTCTGTGAAATATGAAAAATTTGCCGCAGCACAGAGAGGACACCGGCTAGGAATGATGTCCAGCCTCTGGCTGTGGCCAATTTGCGTCTCCACTGCAGCAAGGACTGTGTGATCTGGATCAGACTGAGTGATCATCCTGCTTTCCTCAGCTGTTCCTGCTGCCTTCTCTAATATTATTCCTGCTCTGTCTCAGGAAAGACTGAAGCCTTAGCCATGCACAGGACCTCTATTCTCCATGCAATCCCACAATAACTAGTAGCTCAGCGAGTCTACAGAGTCTACACATTTCTACAGATGCTGCAAGGCTGTATGACGTTGGTGGCCAGAAGTTATCCTTTCACAACTGCTCCAGCACAGAGCAATTATCTTTGTACTTCAGAAGCAACAAAAGCGTGGTTCCTGTTGTATAATCACAGAGAAAAAAATATTCCAGACATCACCTGGGATTCAGAAATCCTCACCTTTAATAAATAAAAAGGTGGTTTTCAGCTTGATCTTCTCACATTCCAGTCATTAGGCTGACATGAACACTCAGAGACACTTGGGTACATTTGTTTGAGGTTTTCAGAGTGAATGCAGGCTGAATCAGTAACTTGTCAGACCATCAAAAGACAACTTCTTTATGGAAATTTAGAAATCTGCCTTCAAGCTAATTCACAAAGAAGCAGGAAGCTGACCCACACTCATGCTCTGTAAGAGCCAAAGGAGCTCAGACTTGTGTAAACCCAGAAGCACAGAATTCAGGATGAAGGCCCCTCATGTCCCTCAGGGCACCGAGCCTTGCTCATGTGAGCCTCAGACCACTGGCTGCCTCCCTTGTATCTGGGCTGGGAGGTCTGGCACTGAGAGTTTTCCTCCCCACTCCTGGAACTTATCTTCTGGTCCCTCCTTGCCCTCCAAACCTTATTGTGAAAAGCTGAGGGATGAGTTTTCTTGCACAAATAGAATTCCCAAAGGAGGAGGGCAGAGTAACTTCAGTTCACTTTGAAAGAAGCTCTAAGAAGCTTCTGGAGATCACATGCCTTAACTCAGGCAGGGTTTGTTTTATTTTCTGTCCTTGTTTCAATTTTGCCTTTGCTTAGCGACTCTTGTGGTCTTGGTTATCTCTGTGTTGATAGCTCAGCAGATCTCGGGGGGTGAGACCTACTGGCAACTTAAAACCAAAGCATGCAGAAGTTGGATGTGCTGGAGTGGCTAAAACGCCTTTACATGGTCCTGTACATCAGGGACAGGACCTGTCCCTGACGTTTGCAAAGGGGTTATAAAATCCATTGAATCACAGAATTGTTAAGGTGGAAGAGACTGCAGTGAATAACTTCTTTTAAAAAACCAGGGACTGATAAAGAAAACTGGCCTGAGCCAACTTTGTCTGGACTATAACCAAGTACTGTGAGCATGTGCAAGGCCTAAAGGTTACTTGTGGTGACAAAGAGGCGGGTCCTGCCTTCATCCCCACGACCCTTAACGACCACCATCAGATAGCATCATGCAAGTGCAGAAGGGAGGAGATTATGGAGATGAACTCTCGGATCGAATTTTAATGCGAAGTGGGTACAGCCATGAATGTGTATAGGCGCACTGGGAAATTTACTGAATATGTCACTATTAGGTGCATAAAAGAAAAAGCTTTTTGTAAGGCTGGTGTGCATACTTGTGGAGGCACTAGCCCCCGTGCACCCACCGGTGAATAACATGCCTCCTCACTAACTCTTATCGAGTTTGTGGGTCTTTTCTGCATGTCACGCACCACACAACTTGATGTCACTAGCAAACTTGCTCAAGGTGCACTCACTGCCACTGTCCTTGTTGCTGACAAAGACGTTAAACAGAGCCCTCAGGAACACCATTGGTAACCCATCTCCACTGGGATGTGGAGCTGTTGATCATAGCTCTTTGAGTGTAATTGTCTAGCTGATTCCTTATTCACCAAGTAGTCCATCTGTCAAATCCATATCTATATCTGCCAATTTTAGAGACAAGGATGTTCTGCAGGACAGTGTCAAATGTCTTGCACAAGTCCAGGAAGGTGACACCACTTACTCTATACTGTAACCCTATTATAGGAGGCCAACAGGTTTTTTAGGCCTGTCAAGGGGAACTGAGGGAAACTGTGTTGGCTGTTATCAATCACCTCCTTCTTTTCCTTGTGCCTCAACATAATATTCAGGATCTATAACTTCAATGATCTTTCCAGGCAGAGAGGTGAGACTGACTGGTCTGTAGTTCCCCATGTAATCTTTTTTTCCCTTTTTAAAATAGAGTTTATTTTTTCCCTTTTCCTGTCAATGAGAACTACACCAGACTGCCATGATTTCTGAAATATTATGGATAATGGCTCAGCCACTACATCCACCAGATCCCTCAGAACCTGTAGGTATATTCCATCAGGTCCCATGGACTTGTGAACCATCAAGGTTCTTCATAAGGTCACAAACTTGATCTGTTCCCACCACAGATGGTTTTTCTTTCTCCCAGTCCCAGCCCTTAACATCCCTGACTTGGGTGGGGTGGTTTGAGTTCTTGACAGTGAAGGATGAGGCAGTTCAAGGTTTGTCCTCACTGTAATCCCATTATCAGGTAATACTAATTTGGCTCTGTCCCAGACTCCTTTTGTCTTTCGTTGACCTCCGCAATATCATGGCAGTCAAGATAGAAGTGCTCTGCTCTGGCAGCACTAAAGTCTTTGCAGTAAAGCAAGAGCATGGAGCTCCCGTGAGCAGGAAGCTCCTCTCCAACGATGGAGCCCGTGGCTTTGCTGTGGTAATGCGAGGTACAGATCTCCTGGGTTCTGTCTTCAGTTGGGGTTAGTGGCTGTTAAATGGTTGATTTTTCGCGGGAGGGGGGGCAGTGTGACCGGTGACACAACTGAACGTAAACCTTACCCGCCGGGGGCTCGGAGAACCCTACCTTCCGAGCGTCGGGTCCCACCGCAACGCCCCCGCCCAGCTGCGTCGTCGCCGCTCCGCGCCGGCGGGGGGCGCTCCGGCCCTGCAGGGGGCGCTCTGAGCCGCCAGAGGCCGCTCTAGCCCGGCGGCTACGCGCGGACGTGGAGGCGGAAGTGGGTGGCGGGTCGGACCCACCCGCGCCTATGCGTGGGGCACGCAGCGCCATGTCGCGGGGCGGTGGAAAGGGGCCGGGGCTGAAGGACAAGCTGGACGGTAACGAGCTGGACCTGAGTCTCTGCGACCTCAACGAAGTCCCGGTCCGGGAGCTGGTGAGTGTCCGGCCGCGCCTGGCAGAGACACGGGGCTCGGACTGAGGGAGGGGGCGGCGCCGACTGGCCAGATGTGTGCGGAGGAGGCGATGCTGGAGACCCGGCCTGCAGGTATCTTAAGGTAGCGCAGAGGAAGGTTCTGAAGCTCTTTCAGAATAAGCTCTGCCTTTGGATCCAGAAGCGACGCGACCTCAGAGGCTGATGCGGCGGATGGACAGACTGGCTGACGCGGTAGAAACCGCAGAAGCTGGAGCAGAATCAGCGGCGGTCGGAAGGAGCCGGGTGTCCCACAGTAGTGATTCAGTGCTTTGTTTCCGTTTCAGGCCGCGCTGCCGAAGGCCACGGTACTAGATTTGTCCTGTAACAACCTCATTTCCCTGCCGGTAAGGTGCGAGGGAGCCTTTGTGGGGATAAAGCTGCTGGGAAATCGATAACTAGTGCTTCAGTAGAGGCTCACCAGGAGGTTTGGAAGTGACCCTGACCTTGTTCTGGGGTAGCTGAAGGGCTCTGCTGTTAGTGGCGGGTCAGGTTGGCCTGAGGCAGATCAGAGCAAAGGGTTGGGCTGTGTAAGGTTCAGCATGTCCCTACCAGAGGATCCCCACATGAATACTGACCTGTTTCATCAGCAGTGGAGGCTTGTTGCTGTTGTATTGCCACACAGCACCTTGTCAGTCTGTCTGTCTTCTCTGTCCCACTCTTTTCCCCTCCATCTTGACACAAAAGCAAGTGAGCTTCCCGTATCACAGTCCTTTAGCAAGTTAAGGATTTGTGACTTACGTGAGGCTGTCTTCTCGTACTCAGCTCTGAGGTTTCTCCATAAAGATGCTGACAAGCTTTTTTTAGGTTTGTGTTGTGTTTGGGTTTTAGTCAGACTTCTGCAGTTTGATGCATCTGGTGAAACTGGATTTGAGTAAAAATCGGCTTCAACAGCTGCCTTTGGATTTTGGCCGCCTGGTCAATCTGCAGCACCTGGACCTTCTCAAGAACCGTCTTGTCACCCTGCCAGTCAGCTTTGCACAGCTCAAGGTAAAACAGTTTGGTGGGCAGTTACGTAAAGCTTTGGGATGCAGCCCAAGGTCTTGTGATCCTTTTCAAGTTATTTCTCTGGTAAAGCGTCCATCCTGCTGACTACTCACTGCCAAATTCAGCTCACTCTGCTCAGCTGCTCAGGGGAAATTCTCTCGTATCTATTGAAAATGTCTCTGCTCTGGCTCTCTGCTTGTCTTCTTTAACTTTTTCATTCACGTGAAAACTAAGTAGTTCCTGGTAGTTCTGCTTTGGATCTCTTAAATAATCACCAGACTGCTGAGCTCTTACAGCCTCCCCTTTATTGTTCCTTTCTGCAGAACCTGAAGTGGCTGGATCTGAAGGACAATCCCCTGGATCCTGTCCTGGCTAAAGTAGCAGGAGACTGTCTGGATGAGAAGCAATGTAAACAGGCTGCTGTCAGGGTAAGGAATCTGCTTTTAGTCTTTTTTCCTTACTTGGCTTTGTCAGTGGTGGTTCTTTCATTTATTTGCTTAGCAAGCTGGGTGGCTACTGCAGCAGTGTGAATTTCTTCAGGCTCACTGCACTGACATCACTGCTTCTGTGCCTGTAGAGAGCAAATGCTAGGCTGGTAGGATTCTCTTCCATTACAGGAATTAAGGGAGAGCTAACTGCTGGTTGCCAGGAAAATTGGAGGCATAATCAGGCAAAATAATCCATTTTTAGGCTCATAGTCCAGAGTACAAAAACCACTGGAGAAGTCATGGCAAACTGTAGGCTCATGTCAGTAGAAGGATTCTGTGAGCCTTTGTATCAGCTGGCACTGGTCTGTCTCGTTTGCTTTTTAACGACAAGATCTGTTAAACTGCAAAGACCCGCGTGGGAAGCTGGCAGCTGTCTCTGTAGGGTAGGTCAGGGCAGGTGGTCAGCCCCAGCTGCCTGTTCCCAGCTATGCTCCAGCTGTTCAGGTGTGGGCTGAGCGAGCCACAAGCCTTCTGCAGAGCCCTCAGATTGTTTTCTTTGGTCTTGAAGGTACTGCAGCATATGAAAGCGATCCAGTCTGAGCAGGACCGACAACGGCAGCAGAAGCTCCAGGCAGAGCGAGGTAAGCACAGAAAGCTCTCGTGTGCTGTCTGCTGGGACTCTCTTATGCACCCAAACATTTTGGTCACCATCTAACAAATTACTGTCTGACACATAGTTCTAGCTGCCAAATCCAGAGGATTCAGGGAATAGTAGGGTAGAAGAGCTGGAGGGAGAAAGATAGTGGGGGGGGTGTTAACTGTATGATTTCTTCCTTGAATAATTGTTAAATCTCCAGATACAATTTATTTTAAGGGGAATCTAATTCTGAGGGAGCAAAATGCAGGGTATGTGATATAAAACAGGATAGTTACTTTATTTGCTTCCTTATTCCAAATGGGAACAAGAGAAGCAGGTAATAGGGAAGAAGGCAATGGCCATCCTTTATGTAAAAGGAAAAAACTTCCTATTAATCCCCAGAAATGGAGAAGAAGCGTGAAGCAGAACAGCGAGCAAAGGAGGCTCAAGAAAGGGAGCTGAGGAAGCGTGAGAAGGCAGAAGAGAAGGAACGCAGACGACGCGAGTATGATGCTCAGAAAGCTGCCAAGCAGGAGATGGAGAAGAAAACAAAGAAAGAAACTGTGCAGACCCGAAGTAAGTCATACCCATTCCAGGTGGGATTGCATCAGATGTCTTCATCACATTTTGAGGCTGCCAGGTTCACTCTTATGCAGCCTAAGTACTGGGGGATGGTGGGAGCAGGGGGAACCCATAGGATTTCTATTAAGTTCTGAGTCTGTGCCCTTTTCCCTTCCTCTGCGTTTCGTGAACTACTGAGCCAGTTCTTCAGCTGTTCCTACAGAGAACTTCCCTTCACTCCTTAAAGCGTACTGAACTGTATGTGCAAAACAAGGTTTTGTGCAACATAGTGGTGATTTACACCCTCCTCAATGCCTCCCATGAAACGAAATCTGAAACATTTCATCTGAAATGGGTAGGTGTTGTGATTCTACTTTACTAGCCAGAGCTAAATCATAAAAATTTAAGACAAAAGACATCTGCACCACAGATCAAAGTATCGTCCCAGATGAGCTTCTTTCTGAATGTAGATTCCTAAAGATATTGAACTCCTAACATTCTACATTTTGTCAATGTTACAGAGCCCACATCCAGTTCTCGACCCCTTCAGCCACCCCGGCACAGGCACTCCTGGTCACGGTCAGTGCTGCGAGTCCTGCTCTTCGTGCTATTCTGCATCCTCTGCACGGTGGCTGCCTGCAAGCTGACAGAGCTGCAGCGTCAACCTCTGTGTGTCAGCATCAACACTCTCTACGAGGATGTGGTGGCTGCCCTGCAAAACCATAAAACCCTGCAAAATTTGCTACAACGGAACTCACGGCCATGATTGTCCTGGACGGGCACTTGCTTCGTCAGCATCTCCCTCCACCATCTACGCAGCCAGAATTCCTATGGAATTGTGTTCTGATGAAACTGCTTTTAATCAAGTCAGCGTTGGTTTGCTGGTCCACTCCACGCAGAGCAGTTATGTTCAGACCATCTTTGCTGTGCATGTTTCACAGTTGGCCTGTAACTCCCATTATTTGCCCACATTAACCTAAATTTGTGAACACCTCTTACCTCCAAGGGATGGTTACCGAGAGCATGAGGTACACAACGCTGCCAGTAGGAGGGGGAAAACCAGCCCTTGGTTGTCTGGACAGCTGTAGCTCTGTCCTGGAGGTGGAAGCAGTGTAGTACATGTTCATTCCTTGCTGTCATTTCCATTTCTGTGCTAAAATTGGTGATGTGGCTGTATGGGAATAATGCGTTACGGCCTCCTCCAGGACCAATTGCAGGCAGGTAGGACGGCTGTGCAGCCATGTGCTGGGGCAAAGGCGCTGATGTTCTGGTAAAGGAGCTGATAATTTTCAATACAACAGTTTTCGCAGCAATTTGTTTGAAACTCCTTTTTTCAAAATGTATTTAACTACATTTATTTTAACCAGTTAGTGCCAGCAGAGCAGCTACAGCTCGGGACTTCTGGCCCATCTGCAGGCTGGGTTTATGTGTGCAGTAAGAGAGGGGCGTTTGAGACTCCCAGAAAGACCCCTGGACAGACAGCATGCAAGTTCACTCTGGCTGGGTGTTGCCTGCAGCAGTGGCCCGTGGCACTAGGTGGCCTGGTGGCAGCATCATCCACTGAGTCTGGCAAGCAGAAATAGGCTTTGCCAAGGGCCTGTTGGGAAATTTGGGTTTGCACCAAGAGAAGAAAACGTGTCTGCGCAAAGGCCAATGAATTAGTAATGATTTCCTTACAGAGAAAACCAAACAGGAGTTTGTCGTATCCTGAAGGGTTTGTAGTACTACAGCAAAGCATACACATGGTGTAAGTGCAGGTTTCAGAGCACACTGCAATATTTTCCCCTGTGAAACTCTATGCAAGTCACCAGAGTCGCTCCTGCAAGCGTTTCATGCTGAGGTCATCATCGAAGCACTAAGCGCTCATCTGGTTGTAACCTAACAGGAAGACTGTGTTTCCCCCAGCACCACGCAGGCAAAAGCAGCAGCATGAGGATCAGATAAAAGGCAGGAAGGGTGGGCAGCCTGGTTCTGGCTCCACAACATAAGTGCTTTCTAAAATTCTTTGTTACAGCTTTAGGCTTTGCTTTTGGTATCTAACTCATCACATTTCTTAAAAGCCCATCACTTGCTGTTCAAAAACATTGGGAGCACTCTTAGGATAGGTGCTGCTTACATTCGCAGGTGCCAGACTTAACTGGTTTGATGCACTAAGGTCAGCAGCGTGCACTGGCCAGGGAAGGGCTTTGGCCACACAGGCAGCAGTACAGCTCTTAAGGGCGACTGCAACGTGTCTGATACAGTTTCATTCACTCTCATCTTGGTAAGTGCTGCTGTTGCAAAGGCCCTCAGCTGTCACTGTGAGCACACAAATGCTAATGGCTTTATGAAGAGGCAAGCAGGTTCCCCAATCTAATTGAAAGCTTTTTCTGCCAACTGGTTAGGCCTCATAATTCCAGCACATATAATCAGATTTCAAGACCCTCTGTAGATTAAGCTGTCTGGAGACAGAATCAGAGCAGTCTAAATTTATATCTGAAAATTAGTCTTACTCATTCCCATCTGCTGCAGCAGGAAACAGAGACGCTCTTTTGTGAGGTTAAGTTCTTCCTTAGAGCAGGTGCTGTGGGGAAGCACCACATTGCTGTAGCACAGAGACTCTTCACACTGGAAAGAAAAGGTAATTGCTTGCAGTTTAGGAGTATCCCTTTTGGCAGAGGGTACACCTGTCTATATTCAAGACAGCATGTTAAGATTATTGTTATCCAAAATTATTTATTTTATAGGAAGACAAAAAGAACTATCAGTACTGTAAACCATGTCCCACTCATACTGTTAGAGACAATGTTCACCATCTGTTTTGTGTAAACTCCAGACATGCAGCAATTTTATCCAACCTTCTCCCGTGGCAAGGAAGTCTAAAATGTGTTTTAAAATCTGGATCAGCGACTGTTTGTTACCTCAGCACTTCAGAAGGAAGCTGAGTACTTCACCAGTAAACCAGGCTGTTACACAGCTCAGTCTTTAAGCTAAGCAAACAGTAATTTCCTCATATTCTGGGGCTACCCAGTGGAATCCAAGTAGAGATGAGGGTCGAAGGAAGTCATCTGCAGATAGATCCGGCGGGAGAGTTCTGGCCCGATCCGCCGTGAGGTGGCTGTCACACCCTCACCACGGTGCACCGGAATATTTGCCAGCATGTTCTGCCGCTCCTGCTCTGAGGAGCATCTGTTAAAGGCCTAAAAGTAACGCACAAAGAAACAATGCTATCATCCATTTGCATTTGTTGTTCAAAACAGTAATCAAAGCTCTGCACAGGTGTCTGCTCTGTGCTTTTGCAGTATGAGAGTTTTTGACCCAGTGTCTCCCCAGTGCTTACTGGTAAGCTTAAAGACAATGCAGACCGATACAGCAATTGACTCTGTAAAGCCAAAAAGATGGTGTCAAGGAATCAGTTCTACCTCTCCAAATAGCTCATACAGAATCATTGTGTCAAATTTAATACCAATTACATTTCTTTCCCTCTACATTAGCTGCTGTGCGCACAGTGCTGAGCATTCCTGAGGCATCCTTACCTGAACCAGGAGCTGTGGAGAAGGGTAGGCAAACACAATGGCCTCAGCCATCTCTGGGCTGACCCGGTTAAATTGCTGTATCTGCCTCTTCCAAACTTCCAAGAGACCCTTTCCAGAAGGATCTACCTTCACCCCTCCACGCCATCCCTTCTCAAAGTAGAAAGAGAACCCTGTGTTCTCCTGTTCTTTCCTAGAGAGAACAAAGGATGGGAAAAAATGAGACAAAAAGGCTTTGTAGAAAATCCCTTCATCTGCTGCCACACAGCCAAAGAGAGAAGCTGCTTCTCCCTCCATGCCGTTATAGACCCCATGAGCATCCAAGTAAACACTCAAAAATTAGACCACATTTTCTCTACAAGCGTTACCAATTTCCTTGTTTTAGACCAAGATTTCCGACTGAAAAAGTAACAATCCCAGACTTGGGAACAGTCCTCACACAAGTCAACGTGAGTACAAAGTGCTAAACAAGGATTCACTTTCTGTCAGCCACAATAAAACACTCCAACATGGCATTTTTAACGACATCTCAACCCTTCTCACAGTTGAGATGTAAAATACAGCAGCTGCTGTGAAAGGAATGGTAGGATTGTGTGAGACTGCACAAGGTGGCTTTCTCAGCTATCACTGTGCCACATGCTGTCCTTTCTTATCAAAGGAAGTAGCTGAACGGTGCAGTCTCAGTAATGTCTGTCTTGGTTACACCCTGAACAAGAAAAGCACAACTCCACTTGCATTTCTATTCCCGCCCCCCCCCCAAAAACTAGATGAGAGCAAGACCTCTGCTTGCTGTCAACCAAGACTCCAGCATAGAACCAGGGTCTGTCCTCATCCCTTCCCCGGCAGGGCCTCTCTTTCCAAGAACTAACCCATTGCTGAAGCAGCGTTTAAAAACCATCATGCTATGCTGTACCAAGTTGCAACTGTGTACCTGTTGTTCCCTCCCACAAACTGTGAAAGTACAGTGTCTCCAAAGGAGCCATGACCAAACTTCATCTGCTTAACTCACTTGAACGGTGCTTGAGCTATAGCTTTTGTTAACATCATGGCGTATTCCCCAAGCTCCTCCCAGCTCTCAAAAAATCTGACTTGGACTTGCTTGCTCAGCTGCAGATCTACCAAGGCCTGTGAATATCATTGGAAACAACAAATGGAACAATTACTCTATTCACATCAAACCCCACTCTCATCTGAAGCAAAGAAAAGGGTCACATCTTGCTGTAGGCCAAGCACATCAAGTCTCTCATTTTGGCAACAGTTCATTTCAGACACTGAAGTCTTCGGGGCAATCTCTCCTGCCAGTTACTATCAGTTAGCCCTGTTTCAGCTGCTGCAGCAACTCAGGAACAGTCTCTCCTGCACAGGCCACCCAGCCCAGTGCAGCACTCACAGGCTTTGCCAGAGGGCCACAAGGGGTAAGAGATGCTAAGATTGACATCGGGATGGAAAAGAACGAGTTAAATCAGCCTGCAGGAGAGCTCAAGGTAGACACCTGAGCAGCAGGGAACTGAATCCATAGGGCTCTGACCAGACACATGAACTAACAAATGCTGAATCTCCCCATTAAAAAAAGTGATGGGGTCAAATGTTCAAACAACAGCAAACAACAAGAGATGATGGTTGCACACCTGGTTTAAAGTTACTCACTTCTTCCACATCTAGCCTGGTTATCTCCAGGCCATAATCCACAACTTTCCCTTTCCTCTGTTTTCCCAGATCCTCTTCTTGACTCACTGCTGACTGTCGTGGCCTCTTTTTTGAATTAGCTGGGAGAGACCTAAGGACAAAGTAAGACTGGAAGTTCATGCTCTTGCCCAGGTATTTCCCACTGGACACGGTGATAACAGGCTGTACAGATCTTTGCTTCTGTTTCTCTACAACAAATAAAGGAAAAGTTCTGGGTGGGAAAACCCCTTCTGCTCCAGTTTCTGCTAGAAAGAGTTAATGCAATGGCATTTTTCAAAGCCAGAGACAACACAGAAATATTTACATGGAAAAAAGATTTAACCTGAAATGAGTTTCTACTCCAGCCACAGCCAGTGCTGGTATTTTCCCAGGCATTTTCTCCATGACATTATTTATGTAGCTCTCTAAGGTGTCCTTCTGTCCTTCTGCAGAGCCCTTGGCCTCCTGCAAAGGTCAGAGGAAAAACACAGTTAAACCTTTCTGAGGTACACAGGCAAGAGCAGCAACTTATAGCACCGATTCTGCAGCTGGTCTGCAGGGGAAACATATGTTCACATTGCTCTCCAGAAGTAAGCAAGACTTGATCCGGTACAAGGTTATGGTAGAAAGAAATAAATTTTTTTTAAAAAAAACCCATTCCTACTTCTTCTGACAAGGTTACCTCTTAAAAAAATCTGTGAAAAATTCTAACAGGAAAAGGAAAGTTGTCAGAATTTTGCATTATACAGCTGCAGCAGTTTTGATCCAAAACCAAATTTCTGGCTTCCTCGAACCACTGTTCTATCCTACACTAAACCTTTCCTGCCATGAAGAGAGAGGACAAATGCCACCCTTGCAGCAAAGCACATCTCAGATAATGAGAGTCAAAAGCATTCTTACTTGTTTGTAGTTCTGAACCATGGACAAAAACTCCTCTAAGCGAAGTACAACCAGGACATTGGGTTCTTCTGTCCATTCATCTCCTCCCATCTGTCCAGATATAAAAACAAACAGCCAGACCAACAGTCTGTTTCTAATTCACTCAGACTTCTGAGGCAGGGAGATTAGAGTGTGTTTACTTGGGTTGCTAAATACAACAAATAATGACTGCAAATAACCGATGCAGAAAAGGGCAAGCACGTTGAGATTTTGCTCACACACCTGAAGTGACAGAGTCTTTCTTCTCCAGGTGATACTGCAGGGAGCAGCCTGATTCACAACCACACAGGAGTAATTTGCAGCCTGTAAAGCATTAAGGATCTGGGCACCACCATGTACCTGTAACAGAACTGAAATGTGTGCACAGGTCAGGCACCACAAAGAGGAGATGGCAGCCAATACAAAGCAGATGCAGACTGTGAGGACAAGTACCTGCATCTAGCTCCACCTTCATGTATTTCTCACACTCCCCTGGTCGCTGAGCCTTCAGCATCTTGGCAAAGGCTCTCTTTCTCTCTTTTCCCTCCTCCTGCTGCTTCTTCCGTGCTTCTCGATCCTTCCTTCTCTGCCATACAGCCTGGCACGTTGCCTCCCTTTCCTTCCGAGTATATTTTGACTTCTTGGGAGCAGGAGACGTTCCTGGGCTTGCTTTGCTTATCAGGGGCCTACTATGCTGGTCTGTGGCACACTGAGAGGCTGGCAGTGGGCACAAAGCCATCTGGGCACTGTCTGTGTCATTTTGGCTGCCAGAAGACCCATCTCCGGAGGCACCCATGGCATCCCGCAGCCCTTCCCTCCCAAGTGCCAACAGGCCACCGGTAACATGAAGCCCATCTCTCCTCGCTGCATTCCCACTGCCCGACTGAGGAGTCTCAGAAACCGCCTCCCTTTTTCCTTCCACCCTCCTCTTGATCCTCTCAGAGAGAGGAACGATCTCCACCACCTCGTCCTCCTCACTCCCACTGCTCAACACCACCTTCTCCACCGCCCTCGCCGCGCTCACAACGGCAGAAGAGCTGCCTAATGGCACCAAGAGCTGCAACAGTGAGGCTAAACTGGGCAGCTCTTCCTCCTCCTTCTCTACCTCAGACAACCGGTCGCCTTCAGCCATTGCCGCCTTCTCTCCGAAAGGAAGCGCGAGCGAGTGGCCATTGGTCCGAGGCCACGCGCGGCTAGTCGGCGATTGGTGTAAACGCGCGTTCGGACCAATCGCCGGCCGCCCGCGCGCCGGAAGAGGCAATGGCGGCGGAAGGGGAGGGAGGGGAAACAAAATGGCGGCGCTGAGGAGGTTGCGTGAGTGAAGGGGAATCCGGGTAGAGGGGAGGGTTGGAGCTTTTCTCCTTGACCACTGGGGAAATGGGTGGGCTTATTCGTGAGGGAAGGGGCCTCAGCTGGGTTATGGTGCCCCTGGGGTAGGAACGTGGGGGCTTCTTCATGAGGGAAAGGTCCTCAGCTGGGTTATGCTGCCTCTGCCGTGGGCTCGAGGTATGAGGGTTTGTCCCATCTGGATTTGAAAATGGTCACATCAGGAGGATTTTAAAATGGCTTTTTTAAAATCGAGAAGTGCTTGTGGCAAATGTAGCTTCGTAGGTTCTTTGGTGGGGGGCCAGAACTGTAAAGAATTTTTCCACTGCTGATGCTGGTGAGGCCACGTCTGGAATAGTGCGTCCAGTTCTGGGCTTCCCAGTTCAAGAGAGACAGAGAGCTACTGGGGAGAGTCCAGTGCAGTCACTGGGATGATCCAGGTGCTGGAGCATCTGCCTTATGAGAGAGCTGGGGCTGTTCAGCCTGGAGATGAGGATCTGATCAGTGATTATCAATATCTAAAGGGTATCAGGAGGAAGGGGGCCAGGCTCTTCTCATTGATGCCCAGTAACAAGATAAAACTGGAACATAAGAGATTCCATCTAAACTTAAGGAAAGGGTAACAGAGGGGCACAGGCTGCTCAGACAGGCTGTGGAGTCTCCTGTTCTGGAGACATCCCAAATCTGCCTGGATGCAGCTCTGTGGAACCTTCTTTAGGTGATACTGCTCTAGCACAGGGCTTGACCTAGATGGCCTTCAGAGTTCTCTTGTAAGAACCCCTGCCATTCTGCAATTCAGGGACACCCTTTAAGTCTGAAAACATAAAGTTTGTGTAGTAGGTTTTTTCAGCTGACATTGTTACTGTTCTTGCTTCCAACCCAGTTCTAACTGCCACCCAAACAAGCCTGGTAGCTGTCAGATGTGCTTCTAAGAAAACCGGAGGCAGCTCAAAAAATTTAGGTGGCCGCAGTCCTGGGAAGCGCTATGGATACAAAAAGGTAGAAGGTAGGTCTGAGGATCTGCTGAGTCTTATTTGTGTTGCATTGGGTTCTTCACACATTCTCCCCCAGACTGGGTGCCACTTCCTGAGCACATCAAATGGACATGGCTTCCAAGAAAGAGGAAAGAGGGGCTCAGTGAAACCTGGGGATCAAGGGAGATTGGTGGGAGGGCAGGGCAAGTCAGCCTTCCTCCCTGAGGAGCCTGTGATCCACTAGCTGAGATTTTCTACAGAAAAACATACTTTGATTCTGCCTTTGGCTCTCTGGGGGCCTGGGAGGAGGGTACACGGATGGACGCCTAATAACCACGGTGCATTTTCCCCTCACCCTTGAAAAGCTGGATGTTTTCAGTGTTTACAAATTGGGGAATGCTGAGACATAGCAGAAGCCAAAGTACAGATTCTTGCAGCCGAATGCTTAATAATTATTAGTTCTGCTGATAAAAACATGGTGATGTGAAGGGTAATAAAACAAATGCCTTCAACAAACAGAAAATTACCCTTCAATTTCATTTTTTCCAAGACTGGAGTTGCGTTTTGCTGTTGTAAATCCCTTTATTTCCTGTTAACAGCATTTTTGTTTGGAAGCCTTTTGCATTTGATGTGATTTTTCGATAGAAAATTCCCACAGAAAGGTGAGGTCTGTAAGTCCTGGATCCCTTCATGTTCCACCAGGGCTTTGGGAGCTCTGTTTCACTGCAGTCTGACTCTGGCTATCTGTTGCAGGTGCATTTGTGCATGCCGGCAACATTTTGGCTACGCAGCGGTTGATACGTTGGCACCCAGGGGCTCATGTAAGTTGTATCCTATCTCTTCCTGATTCTCAGAGAACAGCAGCCCACAATCAAGTCTCAAACTCAGCTCCCTGCTATTTCTTGACACTTACTCCTGTATCCTCTGTAATCTTGAAACTGGGGGTGCATTGCTTGGTGTTTCTTAGTCATGGAGCCTGCTCAAGGTCACATCTGTCCCTGTGTCACTCTGGAGAGATCTGAAAGTCCTGGATATCCTAAACCCATCTAATGACCTGACTAGGTGCTGGTGCTGCAGGGTGGAAGTGATATCTTCTCTCTTCTAAGGAGCACCATCATATACCGATTGCTGGAAGGAAGCAGTGTGGGGTTCTTTGCTTTTAAAATACAAAGCAATAGCTGCTGTTGAAGCCAGGCTGTGAGCTGGGGACAGACCAACAAAATCATAGAGTCATCAGGGTTGGAACAGGCCATCAAGTCCAACCATCTGCCCTACAACCCCAAACCACTAACCCATCTCCTGAAACAAGCAGATCTCCAGCCATCCCTTTCTAACCCTTCTCTTCCTCTTCCAGGTAGGGATGGGCCGTAACAAGACACTTTATGCCCTGGAGGATGGGATTGTGAGATACACCAAAGAGGTCTACATACCTCCACCCCGAAGCACTGAGAGCAGGGAAGTGATCTGTCAGCTGCCCAGGGGAGCAATTCTCTACAAAACCTTCATCAATGTTATGCCTAACACTGAAGTTGGGAGCTTTAAACTGGTCACCATGCTCTGAGCTTCCTGCATCACAGAGGGACAGACCACTTTGGCTGGGCTTGCATCTGAGTACAAGAGTGTTCTAGTTCTGGAGATACCAGTTTGGGACAGTTATTTAGCTCTTAAAGCACATGTGGGCAGTGGTCAGGCACTGGGATCACCTGCTGGTGTTTGTAAGTGTGTAATAAACATGGTGGGCTGCTGAAGGCCTTAGCTGTTCACAGAACCTGTCACCTCTGTTCTTGTCTGCAGCTGCTTTCTTCTGGAGAACCAGTTCTGCTGTGCCACTGGTTGTGTTCTGTCTACATTCACTCTTGTCAGTACTTGTCCCACTAATAATTTCCTGTATTTTTACTAATTTCTAAGCATTATTGTTATATTTGAATCTTAATTCAAAATACCACAGAGCAGGTTCTTGTACTTGCATCTGACTGCAACCCACAAAGGTAGATTTGTCCTTCTGCCCAGAGATTAACTGAGATACCTGAGGTGTTCTGTTTACTAGCCACATGAGACAAGTTCAAGGCTAGCCCATGGCTAAGATTAGAGTGCCTACTCAGATGCTGGGTTGGTGTTTGAAGCCCTGCAGCTGGAGGTGTATCAAAGCCATAACCCAGAAGACTTAGCCTTTTGTCTTCCCCAAGTCATTCTGTGACATTTCTGAGCTTACATTGCTCTGAGAGCAGCCCAAACATCCTGAGGCCAAACTGACTTCATCTCTTCAACAGAAAAGACATCAGTGCTGCCATAGAACACAGGTTATCACAGCCAGTGGTGTGAGGACACCTGTGTAGCCATTTTTGATGGTCTGCTTTGCAGAAACTGAGTTGGAGTCAGCCACACAGGTCCATCTTGGATTTTCATTCTTCTTGGATTTTCATTCTTCATGGATTTTCATTCTCCTGTAGTTTGTGTATCCAGCTGCAGAGCTGCAGTGATGGTGAGGATTTGCGTACAGATGGTGACACAACTCCTGGAGGCTCCAAGTCCCTACAGAGTTGCTCCAGGTCACAGCAGACCATTCCTGCAAAAGCAGATGGTGACACTGTGCTGTGGATTCCCACCTGGTGTCCAATACGCAAAGTCAAACGCTTCATAACCTAAGGAATAAGTGAAGTAGCACAACATGCTCTCTGCCTGAGGTCTGACCTGGGGTACCAGAGGCAGCGCTGGCCTGCCAGAGGTACGAGACGTGCAGGAGCCTGGCCTGAGCTGACCTTCAGCTTGGCTTTGTGCAGAAATGAGCGGCCAGGCTCCCACCTTTGCTAACAGTCCATTCATCAGAGAAGAGTGAGCAGATGTCCCAGTTGCTCTGCTCAGAGTACAGTACCTGCCAGAGGCCCCATGCTTGTCCTCGAGCTGCAGGAGGGGCGTCTCACCAGCTGGGTCTGACTTGCCCATGTCCCAGCTGATCGCAAATCGGAGGGAAGGCTCTGACCTTAAGCCATTCCCTACGGACCAGGACGATGTCACAGGCACTTGTGCCACTGACACCATGGGAAGAAGCAGGAGGCCGAGACCCTACACTGCTGTGTTTCGCTGAGTTTGGTAGCTGAGAGTGACCTGGAAAGGGTCTGGCACACATCTGTCCAACGTCTCTGAGCTTAGGACTGTTCCTGAAAAAGCTGGGGGATGCCTCAGAGCGTGCTCATAGGGAGGCGGCATCTACGGAGGAGAGAGGAAGAGCATTACAGCTGATCAGAAATAACCAGGAGATTATCCCACCCCTTCTTGCTGCGCAGATGACAAGGCTCAACCACCACCAGCCTGAAATTAAATTGCTGCAGTCCACGGAATGACTGGCTGCTCGTGAGATGAACCCCTGGAAGATTAGCACTTTGCACATAGCAGGGCTGAAATCCACAGAGAGGCACGCTCCTCTTGCTCCCCCTTTGCTGTGCCAGAGTCCTGCTCTTCCCCAATCCCATTGAGCAACTTGTCACTACTTGTCATGAGGCCAGAAAAGAAGTGACTTCAACTGAAAGAGGACTGCTGTTCCCTCTCCTTTAAGCACGGATCAATGACTGAAAGTTATCAGACACCCACAAAAGAGATTTTCGACTGCAGTTTCAGTAGTCTCACTGCACAGCAGAGCTGGGCTAGTTCTCTTCCCATAACGAGTGGCACAGGGGCCTTGTGGAAGAAATTCCACTGCTGTTCCTCAGTTACTCATCACTAGGGCTGTTCTCTCTTGTGCCCTTAGTGCTCTGGTTTCAGGGTATGCATCACTAGTTAAAGCTCCAAACAAGGGGCAGCAAGTGCTGACCGTGCTGGACCTTGTGGTACAGCTTTAAGAGCTCAAAACCCAGGGATTTCAGTGAACTTTCAGTGCTCTACTCAGGGTTTCAAATATTTCTATTCTGTTTTAGTCAACGAGGTCTCTTTGTTCGATAGGTTCTCCTGGGACACTGCGCAGGAACTACTTGGCAGATGCATTTGCTTCTGTTCTATTGTGGGACTGCAAATCTGAAATGTCATACCAGGCAAAACCTCCTGCTCATAAATAAGCCATAAACACGTCAAGGTAATAGCAAGGGGCCTCCCAGAGGTGTCCTGCAGGGCAAAGGGAGCAAGAAACCATGGAAGCCTCACAGCTCTAAAAATAACATTCCCAGCTTGGACTCGTACTGAGCAGATGATCGGTAGGGCCTCCCGCACAGGCATTTCATTGATCATTAACCAGCACAGATGCACACCAAAGGAGCCTCCCAATACACTCTGTGCCCTTCCCAGAGATAAAGGCTATCAAAGAACAGCAATCGCAGAGAACAGAGTCCTTAGCTACTGCAAATTGCTGAAGCAAGACCTGGATAAGGACTGATCCTACACCCTCGTGCTGTGGAGGGAGAGCTCACCTCCTGCGAAGGTTCTCCCCACAGCCCAAACCTCTTGGCAATCAACTGGTGGATTTCCCGCTGGCGATCTTTTTTCCGCACACTCTCGTAGCTTGGCAGGTGGGGCTGCTCCCAGGGTGAGAGCTGGTAGCTGCTGGGGGGTCCAATGCAGAACAGCTCATCTCCCTAGAAATGCCCAGCCCAGGAGAAGAAGGTCAGTGTGGCAGTGGCTCTCTTCACTGGAAGTTCATGGCCTGGTGCCAACTTGAGTTACTTCAGGTTGTGGGTGCCCTTCCTTGAACCTTGAGAGGTTAAATCCTCCCTCACAGGCAGCAATTACACTACAGCTGCTTTGCAAGATCCCAAGCCCCGAGGAATCTGCCTGGCATTTCAGGCCCAAACAGCTTGGGGCTCCATGGTGTCCTCTGCAGTACTGCTGCCCCCTTTTACCAGCTTTTTACATACAAGCAGCACTTGTCCCTCCTCTCCAACACCTTCTCCCTCTGCCCCAGGAGCTCCCCAGGTCCCCACAACCACAGTCTTTTCCCAAGCCCATCAGGATCTTTGCTACTCAAGCCATCACCTGCACACCAGGGTTGTCCACAGCGCTGTCCAGTTGGGACCCTCTGCTGTGGGGACCCACCAGCCGCTGGCTGCTGCTGAAGTAGGGTGGAGGGCAGTCCTGCAACAAGGAGTGAAGGAGGAGGAGGTGAGCAGAACCAAAATCAGCAGCAAGGAAGGCTCTGACAGCTCACATGGGACAGTGTGGGAAACAGGACTCAGGCAGAAGGGAGAGCTGCTACCTCTGCCAGTTTGTCTCCCGCTGCCATGCTGTTTACCAACAGCAACAGCGCAGGCACATCCTCACCAGATAGCGCAGGCCTTGAGCCAGCCGGCACCGCTACACAGCACAGCCCAGGAACAACAACCCCAGGTCAGGGCAGGGTTTCATTCAGACTCAGCAGAATCATCTTTCTTAGAGGGGGAATAGAAAAAACCAGGAACCCTAGTGTTCCGCTAGTGTAGATAAGAGCTCCGTCACATGCTCGGGGTTACAGAACATGTAAATTCTTATCTACTGAGGTACTCATTTCAGGATAATGCAGTAAGCAAATCTGCAGAGCAATAGCTGTTCTGTTACCAAGCAGTCTTGGTCCAGTTAAACTCAATTCCCTCTTGAGATCTTAAGCAACAGTGAGCAGAGATCCCTCTCATGGAGGGCGGCAGCCCCTTGAGCCAGACCCAGGACTCAGCTGTGAGCTGTGCCTCCCTCTCAGAAAAGCCCCATTTCAGCCAGTGGAAAAGAGTCCAGAGACTCCCAGAGCAACTGGAGGAACCATTTGTCTTGGCCCTACAGCACAATTAGAGGAGGAAGCTGGGCTGGCTGGGGGCACGACTGTTTTAGTAACTGATTAGCAAACCCAGAGCAACTACATCTGCTTGGAAGCTGCCTCACACCAATACAATCACTTTTTCTGATGAAAATACATCCTACAGACATTCTTTCCATACATAGTTCTTTACATTCACATCCATCTTTCCACACAGCCCTTTGCTAGAGGCAAAATGCTTTCTCCTTCCACCACCTACCCAAAAGCCAGGCTTGTGTCGCCTCGGAGAGCAGCTCTGTTGGGCAAAGAGCACCATGTCCAAGCTTGCTCCTCCACGTGTGCCGTGGGGCAGAACACAAAAGGAGGGGGCAGGGGCCATGCCCACTGATTCCCTAGCCTGTGCTGGACTATCACATTTCTTTCCAGGGCACAAGGAGGATGTCCCCTCTTCTCCTGAGAACTGAGGGGCGGTACCTGCTACCCTCCCTTCAACAGCCATCCCTGCAGCTCTGAAGGCTGAGCTTTCCCATGGCAGCCACCACCACCACAAAGGCAGTGCTGGATGAACGTGCTGCTCTTTTTCCCTCACCAGCTTCCCTAGTTGAAAGGCAGCCCCAGGAAATTACAGACACAAGTGAAAGGGCTTTGTGTGTCACTGCTAGAGCTGTGCACAAGAAAGACGGTTGCTGAGAATGGGAACACCAGTGAGCGGCTTTGTCTGCCTTCACTGAGCTTCCAGCCCCCTTCCCCACTGGGCCCCTTCCCTATAAAGCAAAGCTCAACCCCACACAAGACTGTAAGGGGGAAGTGAAGCCCTCCTCCTGAGCTGTGTGGGGAGCTGGGCAACCTGCTGGCCTTGGGCATTGATGATACCCCAAGAGCAGAGCTGGGCAGGGCTGTGGGTGCATCTGGGGTAGTGGAAACAAGCAGGAGACAGAACCCCACTTGGAGGTCCCACGTCCATCAGTGAGTCTGTCCAGGCTGCAGGAAAGGACCCAGTGGTGCAGTCCCCAGACCTCAGAGCTCAAGAAGAGGAGATGGATAACACTCACATAGTGGCCGGGGGTCCGGAAGAAGCGGCAGGAGCAGAGGAACTGGCAGCACGTGGGGTCCCGGTGGTAGAGAAGCAGCAGCAGGATGAGGATGGCAACAATGAACACGGAGGTGGACACGGCTGCCAGAGCAAGAAGCGGATGAGCCGAGCGAGTCCGTGGGCTCCCCGCTACCTCCCGCCTTCGCCCCTCCGGTGCCTCAGACAAGAGCAGCAGGGAAAACCTCCGAGAAGCCGCGTCCGCCCGTGCCCGCTCCAAGGTCGCCTAAGCCCCACATAGCACAGCGGGGACAACCCGCGGAGACTCAGCCCAGCCCACCCCACTGCAGCGAGGACCAGCCCCCACAGGGAACGGCCCCAACACCCCCGTCCCACCCGGGACCGGAGCTATCGGCTCCCGCCCAGTACCTGGACGCGGCGTCAATTCCCGGAGAACCCGCGGCTTCCACCCAGACCCCGCAGCATTGCCTTACAGAGCCCACCCGACCCCACCGTCCCCAGTCCCAGGAGCCAGCGGGGCCCCAGGGGAAGGATCGGGGATGGGGGACTGCAGCGTCCGCACACCGCGATAGGCACCGGCAGATCCCGCCCCAGCGACCGCCCCCGCTCTCCGGGACCCCGGGACCCCGCAGCCCGCCCCTCACTCGCAGCGATGACGATGGCCAGCACGTTGCCATCCATAGCCGCGCCGGCGGCCGCCGCATGCACTGAGGCCTCCTCGGGCTGCGCCATCCCGGCACCGGCACCGGCTGCCCGCCGGCAGGTGGGGCGGGGCGGCACGGAGAGAGGCCCCACCTCGCCGCCCTCCTATTGGCCGCTAAACCCTCTCCGCCGGCTGCCATTGGCTTGAGAACAGCACCGGCCGGCCCTGCGCGCGGGCCTGGCGGGGGGGGGGTGGGGCGGCCGTTCCCGTGGCGACGCGGTGCGCGGCTGGGCGGGACCAGGCGGCGGCCAACGAAGACCGAGACGAGGCGGGTCCGGCTCTCCCTATCCGCAGCCGGGGCGGACACGGTTCAGCTCGCCCCCGCTGCCCCGGCCCGGCGCTGCCCAGTGCTGGAGTTACTGTAGGTGACCAGTCCCTGCCTCTGCCCCGGGGGCACTAGGAGGTTCCCGTTCATACACTAATGAGCACCGCGCTGTCAGTAACCGGGCAGGTAGTGCCCAAGGGGCACCTGTTGCCACCGCTGGGCTCCGCCTAGAGACCAGCAGACAGGGGCAGCTTACAGGCCCAGTGAGCCAGCCTACCCCTGCCACTACCACCCCCCACACCCCACCCCACCACAGCTTTCAGCCGCATGTGCACCAGTGCCCAGCAGGGATTCACCCCCAGTACCACCCCACATCCCACCCTGGCCCCACTCAAACAGCTGACACAGTGCACAGAGACAGAGATGTATTTGTGGTGACGTTGCATATTTAAGACAACTTTACATAACACTTCCAACACTGGGGGGTTTGGCCCCTCTCACCCCTCCACAGCCCCCAAGCACCCCAAAATGGGACTATGTGGGGAAGGGTGATGTCCTGCTGCAGCCCTTCCCCAGAGACAGAATTTCATCCCTTGAGAGGAACAGAACAGCTGACACAGCCAGCCAGAGGTCATCCCACCTCTTTGCTTTTTGGCCAGGAAGTGCAGCAGAACCTGAGAGCTTCTGATAACCAGAGACAGAAGCAAAGGTTGGGCCCAGGGGTCATGGCACAGGGCAGAGCTCTAGGCCTGGCAAACTGCTGTCTCATCTGCAGCAGGACAACAGCCCCCAGGGTGGCATTTTGGCAGGGGACTGGGGTGTCTCTGCTGGAGACAGCCACTTCTTGGGCTCAAACCAGAAACTGAGCACTCCCTGCTTGCCCTTGCACACCAGCAGCTCCACATGTTTGGCACAGTCATGGGCTAGCAGTCCTCCACTAGAAGCCCTGCCCCAGGGCAGCAGGGAGAGGCTCTCCAGGGAAATCAGCAAAACAATAATACTCATAATTAAAAAACACAAATAAAAATGTAAACGACCCAGCACCCTGTCCTGTAGCGACAAGACACCCAGGAGCACAAGGTATGTTACAGTCTGAGGGGATATGGAGACACAAGAACTTCCCGGCCAATGCGGGGTCTTGTCTCTATTGCACTTTGCATCATATATATTTCTATATATATTTATAAAAATACAAACTAAAGGGCTGGGGTTGGGGGGATGAGATGCAGGCTCTGCACCAGCAGCAGCTCTGTTCACACGGCAGGCTTCTACCAATTCTGCTTCTGCCTGTCCCCAGAGCTCCTTGCCAGCCCTCCTGAGGGGGCTGCCAGCAGAAAAGGGCCTGATCTTGCTTAGATTCAGCCTGGAGCTGAGTAGGGTGCTGAGCTGCCCCAGAGCCTGCCCATTCACCAGCCTTCCCTCAGCCCCAATGCCCCTTCCACAGGCTCCAAGGCCTGAGGGAACCAGCTCACAGCTCTGCCCATACTGGGCACTCTGGCACGTTATCCACAACCAGTTCCTGGGGGAGGGGGTTCAAGACTGACCTCACAGCACCTCCTCCATACAAAATACCCCATGGGACAAGGTTTTCCCCAGCTGAGAGGTTCCCATTCTCTTTCCCTTGAGAGACTACGGTGCCTACTATGGCACAGGGTGACACAGTCCAGAGACACCCCCACACCAGTGAGTGGGAGGTGCTACTTGCTCCCAAGGCTGCTGCCCCCCAAGCTGCTCCTGCTACCTCAGCCGCCCATCAGGTTTGACAGGCCCCAGTTCTGATTTGGGGTCCGGGGAGAGGGAGCTCCAGGAGGTTTGGCCACAGCTCTGCAGGGAGGTGCAGGCAGAGAGGCTGCTGACACAGACATCCGCCACAGACCAGAAGGTGCTGATGGCTCCGTCCGCCCAGTCCTCCAGCTCCTTGCCCGTCAGCTGCGCCTTCCGCACTGCATCCTCCTCCACTGCCTCGGAGCGTGGCAAGCTGAGGATACCTCCCAGGCCCTGGAAGCTCTGTTCCATGTACTCATTGCGGGGGGGGCCACCATGCAGCCAGTTGCTGTCATCTGGGCAGGACAAGAAAAGAAAAGGGGTGAACAGCAGCAATACCCCAGACCTTACAGACCTGATACTCCCTCCCAGCGGTACTCAGCACTCCGTCTCTTTGCAATCCTAGTTCTCCTCCTAGTCATCAGGCTGGCAGCCCTGGGGGAAGCACCTTGGACTGCCCACAGGGAGACACCACCAACCAGGCAAGAGTGCTGATCTGCTGGAAGGTCAGAAGGCTTTACAGAGGGGTCAGCAAAGGCCAACGCTCTGAGGTTCAACAAGGCCAAGTGGCAGGTTCTCCACTTGGATCCTAACAACCCCCTGCAATGCTCCAGGCTGGGGGCAGAGTGGCTGGAAACTATCCGGGGAAAAAGATCCAGAGGTGCTGGTCAACAGCTGCTGAAGGTAAGTCAGCATGTGCCCAGGCAGCAAACAGCATTGTGGCCTGTGTCAGCAGTGGTGTGGCCAGCCAGACCAGGGCAGTGATTGTCCTCTGGTACTGAGCACTGGTGAGGCCACACCTCGACTTGTGGGTTTGGTTTTGGGAACTTCACTCTTCCAGGAGGACACTGAAAGGCTGGAGCAGGTCCAGAGAAGGGCTGTGAAGCTGGGGAAGGGTTTGGAGCACAAGAGCTCTGTAGAGCTGCCGAGGGAACTGGGGGAGTTAAGCCTGGAGAAAAGATGACTCAGGAGAGACCTCCTTGCTCTTGACAACTCCCTGAAAGGGGGCTGGAGTGAGGTGGGGATGTACAAGAGGAAATGGGCTCTAAGGGAGGTTGCACTAGGGGAGGTTTTGGTTAGACATTAGCAAAAATTTGTTCTCCTAAAAGGTTGTGAAGGCCTGGCCCAGGCCACTGGTGGAGTCCCCATCACTGGAGGGATTTAAAAGCCATGAATTATGGTGCTCAAGGACAAGGGTTTAGTGACCTGGCAGTCAGGGGTTAATGGTTGGACTTGACTATCTTACAAGTCTTTTCTAACCTAAACTATTCCGTGATTCCATGAGACCTTTCCACCTAGCCTCCAGAGCATTCTCACCTTTCCTGAGAGGCTGCTTGCGGTTGAAGGTCTGGGGCACCACCAGGAACTGGTTCTCCCCTAGAGGCTCCCAGAACTGTAGGAGGCGGATGGTCCAGACGCCAGGACGTAGGGGCCGATTGAGGGGAGGCTTGTACTGGGTGAACTCTGCCTCAGCATCCACCGTGATGTCGTAGGAGGCAGCAATGACGTAGGTAGGGTCAATCCATACCACTGTGGCAGTCAGGTTGGGGCCTCGTGACCACTTCTGCATGGCCACCGGCTCATCAAAAGGCCCCATCAAGCCGCCAAAATTGCGGAAAATTCTTTCCTTGGGGTCCCACTCTGTGCCCACCTGCAGGGTCAGGAGGCACAAGCAGTGGGACACTGGGCAAGGAGACGCTGTCAAGCTCAGGTTTTGGGTTACACAGCCCTGAACCAGGGAAGTCACAAACTCTGGAGCCCAAAGCACTGCAGACCCTGCTCCAAGGCTCTCCTGCCTGCCAGCACCGCATTAGCACTAATCCAACTGTGCGATGCCTTTGGCAGCTGCAGGCACCGGGCACCACAGCCTGAGGTTCCCCCTCAAAGATCTCTTCTCAGGCCTTTTTCACACTGATCACCTCCACACACCCCACGGAAGTCAAGTATCTGGACAAAGGTTTGTTCTCAGACACAACAGCTGTGTCCCTGTCCCCACAGCATGCAGGTCAAGGAGGGGAGTAGGGGTGGCACAGTGTAGGAGGACAGTGGGTACTGTGAGGGAACCTCTTCACACTTACCTCGAGGTTCTGTAAGCGGTTTGCCTGCGCACCATGACCTGACAGCTTAAGAGCTCCTTGGGGCATCATCCACACCTCCAAGGACTCTGACTGCCCAGTGGCTGAATTCTGCACTTCCTGCATCACCAGGTAACCCTGGAAATGGTCATCATAGAAATACAAGTGCACACTGGCTGGGAAGCCTTGGGGCTCAAACCTGGAGAGACAAAACACACAGAGGGTTTGCACATCTGAATATCAGCATCCTTCCAGCAAAAGGTGCAGGCCACCGCTAGGAGCCCGTGGCGAACACCCCACCTGCAGAGCTTGTCGGTCTTCTCTGCCAGCATAGAGGCGGCTTTGTGGAGCCCCAGCCTGGAGAAGGTTGTGTAGAAGGTGAGGGTGACATCACTGAAACCACTGAGCCCATCGACACGGTCATAGACATTCTCCCAGTATGCCTTCAGGGCTGGCGTACTGGGGGGGTAGCTGCCATAGAGGTGCGTGTCCAGGATCTCCAGCACCTCCTGATTCACTGTCGACTCAAACTTGCGGGCAAAGAATGTGGGTCTGGAGAGTTGCTGGAAGAGCATAGGAATTTTCAACAGTGTTGGCTGCACCCACCCTGCCCTCCCACCTGAATGGGGCAGCTGGGATGGGACAGATGGGGAAGAAACATGCTGGGACCATCCGGCCCACTTTGAGGGCACATGCTGAGGAGTGGCAAATTACAGCCAACATCTATGTGGGATCCTCTAGGACAGGATCAGTGGGAGCACACAGTACGCTTACTGGTAATGCAGATGGGTTCCCATCTCTCCCATTGCCTCCCCCTTTCTGTGTTCAGAAGCAGCCATGTGTCATTAGCTCCTTAGCTGCCATCTCTATTCTAATGGGCCCCCACTGTAGAGCTGCTGTGGAGGCCTCGCAACGTGCCACAGCTTGAGGATCAGGGTCCTGCTTGAACATCCTGCCAACAGCTTCTTTGCAGGGCTGAGTGTATCTCCCCAAACACCCGAGTGATTACAGACACCTCTGTGCCAGAGACCAACCCTGTTTCTGTCCCTTTGAGGCTGGGGGGAAGCTCCTGGGGGCATGTGCGGTCCGTGGCACTGTACCCAGAGGAGGTCAGGAAGGAGAGACACAAGCAAGAGGGGACAGAGCAGGAGGAGAAAGGAGGATCTTTTTCACCTGTAGCCGGAGGAAGTCCTGGGGTTTGAAGTCATTTGGGGAGCACCCGCACCAGTCGACTATGTGTTTATATTGGCACTTACAGCCCAGCTTCCGGTTCCAGTTGGTCACTCGGAGGTTGTTATCGACCAGTGTATCACAGGCGTGACTGTTCTCCAGGACCGTGTGGAAGAAGGACTGTGCACAGGAGAGAAGGGACAGGACACCCGGTGGGGATGGAGGATGGGGGTTAATGGAGACCCACACCCCATCCCTCACTCGCAGAGGAACAGGACAGATATCAGTAGCTCCTAGATAGAAACCAACCCTGATCCCAGAGCAGGGCAATGCATAACAAACCAGGTTGTGTGCCCAGTGCTTATCCGGCCCAGAGTGACACATAAACATGCCCCTTGCCTGCTTCTCTCTCCTCTCTTCCATACCTGGTCTGGACAACAAGGAGGCTCAAAGCTGCCTGAGCAGAACCAACAATGCCCTTCACAGCTACGCAGGGTGGGGATGAAGGACGTAAGATGTTTTAAGCACAGTGAAAAGAAAACCCATCCCATGCCCCACAGCCAGCACTCACCTCAGCTGGCAGGAGTGTGTAGGTGTAGAACTGGCGCAGCTGGGACACCAGCTGGTCATCGGCATAGACCACGTACTCCACAAAGCTGCGTGTCAGCGAGAACCAGTCAGAGCCTCCATCCACCACGATGCCCTCAGGGATGTGGCGCTCACCCAGCCGCCACATGTGGGAGTCACACTCGTGGAACAGGCGGTCCAGGCCCTGCTTCTTGATAAACCTGGGCACAGGGACAAGGGTTTAGGAGTATCACCCACCACCCTAAATGTTTTCAGTTCTTTTCTGAAATCCCTCCTTTTTGTGTTCTTCAAGGTCAGGTCTGCCCCTGGCTGACCTTACCTGGCATTGTCCCGGCCATGAGACTTGAGGAAGTTCTTATCTCGGTATTTGGACAGGAACATCACCAGTTCCTCATTGGTCCTAAGGTACAAATTAAAAGTGTCCATGTTTATTCACATTGCAAGAGCCATCCAACACAAGAAGCCTAAAGGTGCTCTGTGGGTGCTGACTCAGCCCTTTGTCCCATTACTAAGGAGACACAGATCTGGCTTCCCTCCTGCCTGGTGTCTCACACATTTATGTTGCCCTGCACCACCCAGACCACAGGAAAAAGACACCTCTGAGCTACTGGCTGGGCTCCTCTGCAGAGATGGGACCAGTCTGGCCCTGAAGCATCAGCGCGTGGGTGCAATCTCCAACCCCATCTTCCCTCAGCTCCCAGCTCCTCCCTGCCCTTCCCAAGTCTGCTGCAGCATCACAAAGCTCAAACACCTCTATCATCCTGCCCTGCTCCAGCAAGGTCCTGACCTTGTTGGGTAGTCAGTGGCACTCAGGTTGATGAAGAAATCCCAGGGCCAATTGTCCAGTTCCAGCAGGTCCTTCATGCTGCGCAGGTACATCTTCAGCAGGCTGGCACCTCCCCAGATGGTCACCATGCGCCAGGGTGTCACACGGATGTTGGGGTAGTGCTGGGCCAGCTCTACCACCTCACGATGGAGGTAGTTGGAGCGCTGGCAGGGAATAGGGCTCACACTCAGCAGGGAACTCATCCTCCTGGGGCCCTGCCCTCCTTGCCACCAGCCCCCCAGGATCATCCCTTACAGCAGCTTCCACAGGCTGGGGAGCAGCAAGACAACAATGCTTCTGGGCAGGGATAGAACCTGCTTCCCTGGGGTTGCAGAAACAGAGGTGGGAGGTTCACAGCTCCACCAGCAGTGAAGACAAATCCTACCCAGCCACTTCCTCTGCACTATCCCAGTGACGTCCCCTCACTCCTACTGCTCACCTTGTCAACATGGATGTAGAAGAAGTGCTGCTGGTGGTACACAGCCTTGATGAGCCGCTTGAGCTGGCGGATGGCCCTGCCATGCACAACCAGCATGTAGGCAATGCGCACAGGCTTGCTGGGGGGCACCTGCTGCAGCCGGCTCTCGTCCCACTGGATGACAGGGCTGACTTTGCCTGTATAGGGAGAGAGGGCTGTCAGCTGCCCCTAGCCTCAGCACCCAACACTCTGAGCCCCTGATAAATCAGGGAGACCTAAGCAAGGCAGGGAATGGCAGGGAAAAGCTTGGCTTCAGGCAAATCTGTCATGCTGCAGTGCTGGGTTATGATGGCACACACAGCCCTTGTGTTAAATTGACAGAGACAGGGGAGATGGGGTGATCCTTCTCTGGCCCCTCAAAACAGAAGATGCAGCTGGGCTTGGCTCTGACCTCTGCAGATCAGGATGAGCAGCTTGGCTTAAGGAAGCCGGTACAGCTTTGATTGGATTACAGAGGCAGCAGTAATCTGGGAATCCCTGACAGATTTAGGTTGTTTTTTGCCAGGTGGGACAGTCTGGTGATATAAGGAACATGACCCACATCTCTGGCTGAGATATTCCCCATGCTCAGAGTGTCCAGTAGCCCCCCAGCAGGACTCACCTGAGAGCTGACAATGGCGAGGCACAGACTGGGGCATGAGGCTGCCAGCTCGGTGCAGACACACCACATTGGCAATCTCCTGTTGGCACTGCTTGCTGCTGGCCCGGGCCAGTGCCGACAGGGCATCTTTGCCCATTATTTCACACTTAGGGGTGAAGCTGTTCTCAGTGGGCTGGGGAGCACCTTCCACGCTGCCTGTATCACCCTGCTGGAAGATGGCCAGCTGGGCCTCCCCACGCAGCTCTGTCAGGTTCCTCTGGCTCGAGGAATCCGGCATGGCCGGCAGCCTCCAGCCTGGTCTGTGTCTTGCTGTGACAGCTCTCACCACCTTGGACACCAGTGCCCCAGGGCTGTCTGGCCGTCCCCGCCATCGTCCGTGCTTCCGGCTGGCACTGCCCCGGCGTCCCGCAGAGCTGTCAGAGTCCCTGGAGCCGTCGCTGCTCTCAGGCAATTTGGCTTTTTTCTGCCGCTCCTACCCCAGTTTTGGGTGGATGCAGAAGAAAGGACAGAGCATTAACTCAGGCCTGCTTCCTGCCAACATGTCCCCACAACACCCCTGTTCCCAAAGTCAGCATTCCCAGTAACAGAAACAATTTGGTTGGAAGAGGCCTTTAAGATCCCATGTAGCTCAGGGCTGCAACATGGCAGGTGCCCCATGAGTAGCCTCCATGCAGCAAAGGACATTACACTGCCTGTCTGCCACAGCAAACGCCAGACTGAGACCCCATCAGCACCTCCCTGTATGGTCCTATGTCTCCTGATTTGCAGACCCAGTCGCCACAGCACCTCAGACACACAAAAAGGATCTCACCCTCTGCCACCAGGCCCACCAAAAAACTAAATGGCCAAAATCAGTTGTGTGTGTCTGCACAACTATGAGCACTGGACAGGCACTGGACAAGGTCCTGCCCTTCTCTGGGCCCTGGCTTCCCACACTGGGCTGGTGCAGGCACTACAATCGCCAGCTTCTCTAGAAATCCTTTTAACAAACCCTCCCACCGAGCCAAGCGGATGTGTAAAGGGAGCAGTTAATTACGCTTCGTTACCTCTGCCAGACTGGCTGATGAACAGAAACAACTTGGCCTTGGGGATAGTGGAGAGTTGGGAAGTTTGGATGCCGGTGAGAGCCACACTGTGGGAAAGCCTTTTCCCATAGAGTTGTGCCTATGGGGCTGTGTGTCCCTAGCCCACTACAGATGCTCCTGGCTGACAGGCAGTGAAGTAGCTGCCTGCTTCAACCACAACATTCTCAACTGCCTCTCCAGACAGTGAGAAGCAGCAAGGAACATCAGGGGCTATTTCTGGGCAGCATCTTCTGCTGAGGATGGGCAGATGCCTCACAAGGACAGCGGGACCAAATTAGCCCCCTGCATGCACTGTAGCTGCTGGGAAGGTTGTGGCTAGGACAAACCACACTGTGCAAAGGCTAGAAAGCGCCTGGCAAGATCTGCCTGCCTCCGTGTCACTGAACTACCCGTGTCAGGGTGACAGACTGCATGGTTACCCAGAAAGGGGCCAGGCTGCTGCGTAACTTCCAAGCGGCTGACATGAGCAAGGCTCAGTGGAGCCCCTTCCGCCCAGGCAGATGTCACAGGCAAACTGAGACAGGCGATGGTTCCCTCATTAGTCACCAAGAAGGACCATCTGTTCCAGAGTTATAAACTTGTTTTTCCAACAGGCATCACAAGAGAGGGAAGTCAGGAAACAACAAAGAAGAAGTGAGTCTCTTCTGTGGGCTCAGCCTTGTTCCTGCAAGAACAGCCCTGCTGGCCCCAGTCTGGCTGCAGGTACAGCCCCTATGCAATGTCCACTCTTGACTAGTCCTGCTTGACGCCTGGAAGGAACCCTCTACCCACTTTTCAGATACCAACCTGCATCTCATCCCCAGCATACACTCAACTGCATCAACATCTCCAAGGCCGCCACTGTGAGGAGCAGAGCTAACAGCATCTAGTGTCCTGCAGGACTCCCCCTCAGGCTGACTGACAAGTCTGGCATTAAAGAACACTAAGAGGCAAAACCAGCACCAGTGAGTCACCAGAGGAATCCAGGCACCTGATGGCCAAATGCAGCGGCAGACCCTAACCCTTGTAATTAAAATGGTTGGAGAGAGCCCCCTACAAACCAGGCTGTCTGTGGGGAGAAAAATAAGAACCGATGACACTCAGCAAAGCTGGAAGATATTTTGTAGTACTCTGCTTTGGTGACCATAGCACATGGAGGCCACCAACACACAGGCTCCGAGAGGTATCACCTCCTGCATGGAAGGAGGAAGAAGTAAAGTGGGGGAAGATATGTGACTGGGTAAAATCCTTCTAAGCAACAGATCCTCTTCTTCACCCGTGAGGCCACTCTGTAGGCTCCCTGTCCCCCTCCTGTAGTTTGCAACTTTCCTAGCGCTAGCTCCACTGCATATCAAATGCTCCAGTAAGTTCCTATTGGTGGTCACCACAACAGAGACAGGAACACGCTGGTTCCTCAGGCTCCCTCCTTTTCTTACTTGTGCTGTTGGCAGCAGGGATGCTGTCGGCCGCAGGTGAGATGCCACCGGGAGTTTTCTCACAGGGATTGCAGTATTTGCTCCCAGAAGAAAAAGACTTAGGCTTCCTGGAGGAAGGAAGTTCAGTATTGACCTTGGTGCATGGGGACTGGTCCAGTTGGTCTCCCTTACACAGGGCATCTGCTTGGTGAACAAAAGTAGACTACAGGACCCTGAAATTGGGCTGAGAAAAAGATGTGACCTAACCCCAGTGGCACAGACTTCTCAAAGAGCCTTGGGCTGATGGCTCTGAAGCCTGTTACGGGGCAGTGAGCAGTTGGTGGTCCTTGTGTGAAACGGGTTTACAACCTGCTTCAGTGAAGGGCAAAGATCCTCACTCAGCCTCTGCTCAGCATACACTGGAGATGCAGCTGGCCAAGCAGGCGAAGCTCTTCCCTCCCCATGAAGGCAAGAAAACAGGCAGGTTCTGAGGAGCAAAGCAGGACAGAGAAGGGGACTGCCACCAGCAGAAATGAGAGCAGCCCTTTTGGGAAGACCTGGGCAGCTGCCAGCCCTGGGCACAGGGCTGCACGGCAGCCTCCAAGTGCTGAGGTGCTCCAGCCGAAGGGGCTGGTCTGGAGAAGGTGAGTGAGCTTGACTCCAGATGTTTCAGTGTTTGCAGGATCCGAATCTTCTTTTGCTTTCTACAAGTCACAGCCCATTTGTGGTGGGGACAGGTCAGGTTAGAGCAGCGACCATTAGTGGGAAGGAGCCATTTACTCCAGCAGTTATGAGATTCTGAGGTTCCCCAAATCGTTCCACACTTGCAAGGTCACGCACCCCTGTGAGGGTTCCTCCAGCTTTACCAGAACTGCCCTAGGGAAAGAGCAGCTCCTTCAGGTCTGGCCAAAACTAGAAGCTGCAGGAGAGAACAGAAACAAACTGCTTTGCCATTTTGTAGGAAATACAGATGAACTGGGCTTTTCCCAGCTTGCTAATGAGTTTGGGCTGTCTGTAAAGTTAATCACAGAATGTTACAGGTTGGAAGGGACCTCAAAAGATCAACCCCCACTGCTGGAGCATGGTAAGCCCACAGTACTGTCTCAAGATGTCCTACATGGGGCTTGAATCCATGATCCCAGGGATTCAGAGTCCCATGCTCTACCAACTGAGCCAACCAGTTCTTGCCTTCTCCAAAGAAGTTTCTCCATTCCCAAGCCCTGGCACCAAGACGGCTGGTGGTGAACCATCTCCTCTCCAGACATGTCAGCTGTCCAACTCAGTTTTGGTAAGAGACAGGTGAAGACTGGGGCAAAACAAGCCAACCCAGCAGGCTAAGGTTGCACAAGGCAGGAGCAGAGAAAAGCAGACAGGCAGTGCAGGATGGTGCAGAGGGAAAAGGGAAGCCGAGACGATGAAGTGATTTGATCAAGGTCACAGGAAAGGGAAAGGAGCAGACGGGCACTCCTGGCTGTCAGATCAGTTTGCTCACATGCTCTGAGTGCCTGTGGATCAAGGCCAACTGTGTCCCCTCTCCTCATCACATTTATCCCCTGGTTCTCTTTCCACATGGTGGGTATACAGCAGCACATAAAGGTACTCATGGCCATTTCCAACAGCACCAGAGGAAGCCTAGGAGTGGGATTTAATCTGAGTGCATGGTTGCCTCAGATCTTTCCTGCTGCAAGAGGTTGCCCAGCATTCTCTCTCACCTTCCTGCTTCCAGAGAAGACCTGCTGACCAGGGATTTCTTCCTCCACATCAGGGAGATGGCTCACAAAGGGAAAGGGGAAGCCTCTCCAGAGCTCCTCATGTCTCACCTCATGGACACTGACTTTGCTCTGACACAGCTACTGCACTCAGCCCAGCTCTTGCCACACACTGTCACTGCCAAAGCCAGGTTCACCATCACCCTGAAGCTTGTCAGCAGCCTGTGGAGCAGCACTACAATCCTTGGAGCACAAGTCCTGCCAAAGATGAGGAGCTCTGGTACCACACAGGGTCTTGCAACCCTTAGCCAGCACTCCTGAAGAAACCAGCTTCAGCCCTTCAGCCACGCTCCTGGCAGCTCACAACAAATAAATTCAAATGAGGAACCCAGAGGTCAAGAACTTTGCTTGAAGGTGGCAGCAATGTGCTCCAGCAGCCTGGGTCCTCCTTCATACCCACTTCATGTCTGACCTTGGGTAAGCACCCTTGCCATGCCATGCCTCAGTTTCTCCATCATAACACAAAGATGATGCCTTTTGTCTCAGCAGAGTGCTGTGGTACAAGGACAACTGATGGCTGCTGGAGGGCCTCATACCCTCACATTTCCCAGGGATATCTGTGCCCAGCCGAGATAAAGAGGAGCTGCCACAAACTTCCTGAGCTGCTGCTTGTGCTCTCCCCAGCTTCTAGAATTACCGTATATTCTCATGTTTTCTGGCTCAGGGCCCACCTCTTGGGCCACACAGTCCCTTCTCCAGTGCCTCAATCCTGCATTGCTGCTGCACTGGACACCCCCCACCATCACACCAGGCCACAGCCTGCTCCCCAGCATCACCTCCAGCGCCCTAGTGCCTCCAGGACCCTTACACACTCCAGGGACCTCATCCTGGGTCAGGGCCTCACTACCCTACACAGACAATCCAGGGCCTGTGCAAACCCATTGACCTCAGGGACCCCATTCTGGGACACCCTGGGAATGGGGGCCACCTCCTTCATGTCCATCCCAGCTCCAGTGCAAGAAGACACGGTAGCCCTCCATGTACTGTCTCCCCAAAGACGCCCACACCCCAGAGCCTCCTCCCAGAAAGCACCACCCTCCTATGACCCCCAAGGGCCCCTCACAGCCTCCCGTCCCCACCATCATCCTCAGCCTCTTCACTGCTCCCCACTCCATTCACCGCCCTCTAGACCCTTTTCCCCCGCCCCCCAGACCCCTCACCCTCTTTATCATCCCCTCACTTCTTTTATCCCCGCCTCACCCCCGCTCTCATCGGCCCCATGACCCCCTTCATTCCCGCCTCACTCCCTTTATCATCTCCCCTCCCCCTGAGCCCCCCTGCAGGCCCCGCCCCGGGGCGCTACCTCGGCCGGTCCCTCCTCGTCAAGGCCGGCGGAGCTCCAGAGCACCAGCCCCTGCAGCAGCAGCAGGACGGCGAGAGCCGCGCCCGCCGCCAGCCGGTACCGCCGCAGTAGCCT
>VXBP01003135.1:132748-219489 GCA_013400115.1 Rhinopomastus cyanomelas
GGGGTGGTTAGCAGATCAAGAGAGGTTCTTCTCCCCCTCTACTCTGCCCTGGTGAGACCACACCTGGAGTATTGTGTCCAGTTCTGGGCTTCCTCAGTTCAAGAGGGATATGGAGCTGCTGGAGAGGGTCCAGCATAGGCCAACGAGGATGATGAAGGAGGTGGAGCACCTCCCTTACGAGGAGAGGCTGAGGGAGCTGGGTCTCTTTAGCTTGGAGAAGAGGAGACTGAGGGGTGACATTAATGTCTACAAATATTTGAGGGGTGGGTGTCAGGAGGATGGAGCTGGGCTGTTCTCGGTGTCATGTAGTGATAGGACGAGGGGCAATGGTTGTAAGCTGGAACATAGAAGGTTCCACATCAACCTGAGAAGGAACTTCTTCACAGTGAGGGTGATGGAGCACTGGAACAGGTTGCCCAGGGTGGTTGTGGAGTCTCCTTCACTGGAGATGTTTAAGACCCACCTGGATATGTTCCTGTGTGACTTGGTCTAGGGCAGGGGGATTGGACTAGATGGTCTTTCGAGGTCCCTTCCAATCTATAATGATTCTGTGATTCTATGATTCTATGACAGAGAGCTGCTGCATCCTCTGTTTTCAGGATCAATTATCAGACCTAATTTTTCTCTGGTTTAGCTCTGTTATTTTGTTGACCTTGTTGTAATGGTCACTGGGGCAAGGTCAGAGTGTCAGCTACCCCTTGAGCCTCAGATTTGCTCCATTACTGTGTCACTTCCAAGAGGATGGAGAGGAGGAAGAAAGCTTTGCCACTGAGCTCTCATGCTTCATCAGCCTGGCTTTCTGTGAGGCTGTACACAACTACAAAGCAGAACAGGACCTGGGTCAGCACTTAGTTTCCTACAAGCAAACATCCCTCTGACTTTTGGGGAAGGAAATGAGGTCCATGCAGCAGTTAGAGAACACTTCTCACGTGATGACAAACTGTAAATTGCTTAAGCTGCCAACCAGCCAGGGGACACGCCGGACTTTCACAGGACCAATAAACCAAGGACACTGGGATTATTTTCCATGTGCAATGGCTCACAGAGAGGACAAAGTGCTGGTTGGTCTCTAAAAGCAAAAGTAGGAGGTCTGAATCCTGAAGGGAGGTGAGAGAAGCCCAGAGGGTTGCAGGGGTCCAGTTGCACCAAAGAGACCTCACAGAGGAAGGGTAGCTGCTGTGGGCAGGAGCTGGTACTCACCGTACAGTGCCAGAGCGGTTGTGGTGGTGACGATTTGATTTCGGTTGCACAAATTCACCCTGGGGAGTTTCTTCTTTGGGGACGGATACGGAGCTGGTGAGACCAGGGAGTTCAGTGGCTGGGGTGTAGGGTGCTGGCAAGAAGGAAAGAGAAGCTGTAACAGAGGGAAGGCTTGGTTGTTCTCCCAGTCTCATAGCAGGAAATGCTGTGGCTTGTGCAGCAAGACAGAAAGTGCCTCACCAGCTGCAGCATGGAGAGCAGGGTGGTGCAGCCAGCAATGGGGGTATCTAATCCCACAGTGCTAAGAAGGGGCACAGGGAATCAGTAAAAGTGTCACCAGCTATGCGGTGGCCAACTAAGCCCTAGTGACAACCTGGGGTTGCTCCACATGGTGTGGTAACCCTTCTCCTCCATCTGCCTCACACTGCAGACCCTATTTCCAGCATTTGGGAGAGAAACACTCCAAAGCTGGAACTGCTCCCAGATGTACTGACCTCGGGACACGATCACCTTAACATCTGCACTCCAGTCAGTCCAGGGACTGTTCATTCGCACTCCGCAGCAGTAGGTGCCTGCGTCCTGCTTACGCAGATCCTCTATGGTCACCGTGAACACCCGCCGTTCACGATTGTCCGAGATGGAGAATCGACCCCATCGCACGACAGGCTGCTGCTCCGAGGTGATGACAAGATCATAGGAACAAGTGTAAACAAATCCTGATTTGCACCAGAATTTCGGTTTCATCTCCAGGCCAGCCCGATAGCTGCACGTCACCAAGAGGGACCCCCCCAAAAATCCCTGGACGCTTTCGGGCCCAGTGACCGCCCAGCAACCTGTGGAGACACAGTGGACCAGGAGTGCTGCCGCCACCCCGACACCTCTCACTCCTCCTGCTGGGGCCGTCTGGCCCCGGGTAGCCGTTCTAGGGGCTCCGGCCCGGCCTTACCTGGCAGCAGGGTCCAGGCAAGCAGCGGCAGGAGCCGCATGGCCGCTCCAGGAGAGGGGGGTTCAGCGTCCTACCGTGCCCTGTTCCTCTTCGCGGGGCCCCGCCCGCCCCGCGCTGTCGCCCCTGCAGCACCGCTCGCGCTGTCGAGGTGGAGAGCTGGGACCCCCGGGAATGAAGAGATGAAGACGAGGAGCGATTGCGGAGAAGCTTTATTGTAGCCGGGAAAGAACCGTCGGGGCACCCGTGCTGCCCCCACTCCCGCCTCCGCCCGCACCGTCGGGGCGGGGCGTCCCAGGGAGGAGCAGCAACGGCCGCAGGATCCCCGGCGGGGCTCCGCTGCCCAGCAGGGTGATCCAGAGCGAGGCTGCGGCCATGGCCAGCAGCGGCAGCACCTGCAGCCCGGCCGGCAGCGGAAAGTGAGCGGAATGAACCGGGGCTCCCCCCGCCAGCATCCGTCTCCGCGGTGGTTAGACTGGGGGTGGTTGGGAGGGGGGCAGAGGTCGGGAAGGGCGTCGGGGCTGCAAATGCGAGGAGGAGACAGAAGTCGAAGGCGTTTGCTGGACACTGAGCCCCCTGTAATTACTCTCAAGCCCCCCCACATTCCCCTGGAAGAAAATTTCTCCCATAGCCCGTGCCAGGTGCCCCAAGCTCGTGGAGCCCGATGCTGTTGCAGGGCAATAGGACATGCGGGAACTGAGCTGGGGACCATGATCACCTTAACATCTGCACTCTTGTCAGGCGAGGGTTTGTCTATTTGCATCCCGCAGCGGTAGATGCCTACATCCCACCTACACAGATCATCTGTGGTCCTGCCATTCACCACTGTCTGAGATGGAGAATCGGCCCCATCGCACCATGGACTGCTGCTCCGAGTTGACCACAAGCTCATAGGAAAAAGTGTGACCCATTCTCGATTTGCACTGGAATTCCAGTTTCATCTCCCAGCCAGCCTGATTAGCTGCAGGTCACCAAGAGAGATCCTTCCAAAAATCCCTGCATTATGTGGGTTCCGTGACCACCCAGCAACCTGCAGAGACACAATAGACCGGGAGTATTGTTGCTGCCTTGACACATCCCACTCCTCCCATCAGGGCCATCTGGCCCTGGGGAGACACTCTTTCAGGCTCTGTCATAGAATCATAGAATCACAGAATCATAGAATCATAGAATCATTATAGATTGGAAGGGACCTCGAAAGATCATCTAGTCCAATCCCCCTGCAACAGCAGGATCACCTAGACCAAGTCACACAGGAACATATCCAGGAGGTCTTGAACNGGCCCTCTCGGCCACAAGAGCACATTGCTGGCTCATGGTCATCCTTCTGTCCACCAGGACCCCCAGATCCCTCTCTCCTACACTATTCTCCAACAGGTCAGTCCCCAGCTTATACTGCAGTGTAACCTGTGAAGATACATTGGACTGGGAGTGCTGAGGCCTCATAGACACCTGCCACCACATCATTTTCGTCCAGAGTGTGGGGCTTGAGCCTCAGGGTCCCTTGGGCCCTACCTGGCAGAAGGGTGCAGGTGAGTAGTGGCAGGAGCTGCACGGGCAGGCTGGCCCTGGGCATATCCCTCCCACCTCACCTCCTCATTCTTCCTGGTGTCACTGGGGCTTTTGTTCCTCTTCTGCCTGGAGTACCAAACCTGTTGTTCACTAGAGATTTAGCAAATGTGTGGGGTTTCTTACTCCCTTTAATCTTAGCTGACTTCTTGCCCCCAAGTCACCAAGAGCACTTGGTGTTTGTTGTGCCCTGAGCCACTCTACGCCCTGAGCCCTTCTGTCCTGCTCTGTGCCCTGAACTCTCCCTCCCTGATTATTCCCCCCACTCCTTCCCCTGCCCCAGGGGTTCTCATTTCTGCACCCAGCATGGCCCTGCTCAAGCAGCAGGGCAGCAGGCAGAGCAAGGTGCAGAGCACATTGTCAGGCTCCCTGCCTCGCTTCCTTCCGGGTAGTCAAACTGCAGTGTTCGCAACAGAGGTTTTTCTGTATGTGGCTGGAGCAGGCTGCAAGTTCCTGGTCCCTGCCAGCTCCTGGTCGTTCAGGCATTCTGGTTCCTTAAACAATGCTCAGGACAAAAAAAAGTCTCCTCTAAAAGTCGATGCTGGTAAAGCTGGTTGATTTTGTAATGAAATGTGGGATATGGCATAGTCCAAGGAGGATGGAGCTGGCCTTGCTGCTTGCCCTGATGTGGCTTCTGGTGGCAGACATAAAGAACAGCATTTCTGAAGGGTTTCAGCAATGTGCAAGTTACTCCTTTTTGGAGACACAGAATCTGGGATATAACGGGAGCAGTAAGAAGAGGAGCCTATGCTGCCACTGGGTTTGAGGTGGGCTTCACTCTTAGGCTGAGGGTGGAAAGTTCACTGTAGAGGGGGAGACAGTTGTGGAAAGACATTATTCCCTGGCTCTCACTCAGCTAGAGATAGGAATCCAGTTGCACCAAACAGGGCTGTCAGGGCTAAAGGCTTCTCTCTCTACACCAGGGTTCAGCCAGTCATCCACATGGCACCTTGTGATCCTGTATTCCCCACAAGTGCCATGGCAGCACATCCCCACACAGCCCCAAACATCAGCAGTGGCAGCTGCCAGCACCTGCCAGAGAGAGCAGGTGGACAGAGAGATGGAGGCACTCCTGCAGGATATCCAGGTTTTATTGCAAAGTTGTCCGAAGTTGGCAGCTCTAAATCCTTTTTCCTCCATCATGGGGGCTTCCAGGAGGGACTGAGGTTTCCCAAGGGCAGAAGCACCCAGAGCCAAGCAGTTCCCAGTGCAGGGCCACAATGATGGGTAGCAAAGCCTGGGCAGGGTAGGGGTGAAGGGGGCAGAAGTGTCTCCTAGAGGGTCTGGAGTGGATGGGCAGCTCAGAGCCCTGGTACTGCTGTCTCCTCAAAGAGCTGCAAGTTTTCCTGGTTGCGGCTCCTGCACTGTCTCCTCACCCAGACCCCACACACCAGGACCAGAAACATAAGCACCTTCACACCGAGGAGGAACAGAAGGTGGATGACACCAAGATGGGACCTGCATAGGAAAAAGGAGATCATACTGGAGCTCAAGTAGGATCTGGGCAATGATGGTGGGGGCTGGGACATTGCCAGCCATCCCGCTCAGCCCTGAGATAGGGTGTCTTAGGCCAAGAGGTGCTGCTAGGGGCTAGCCTGGACCCTGAGCCCTGACTCACAGCACTGGAGGCTCCTCAATGTCTGTGGGGCACGGTAGGTTGCTGGTCAATGGGTCCATATGGCTGTCCTTGGTTGTGGTTGAAACAGCTGCCAAGAAAACATACAGAGTCAGAGCAAAATGGGGACCCCCCTGTAGTCAGTCCTGGCCCCTGTACCGGCAGACTCTGCCCTCAGAATTCAGCCACAGAGGTGTAGGAGGTGGAAATGGGGGTCTCTGGGTAATGTACAGGGCATTACCTGTACCAGAGGAGAAAGAAAAAAGAAGGTTTTACTGGAAAGACTGGGAACCCCAAGGCAGAGACACTGTGTGGGAGTGAGGGAGGAGCTTTGCTCTGCATGAAGCTGTGTGCAGCTTCCTCAACCCCTTGAGGCAGCCTCCAGCTGGTTTTAGTGCTTGCAAGGAGCTTGTTCCTGCTTTGTCAACCCCTGGTTTGCTCTGGCTGAGAAGGGCCTGTCCCCAGTGCTGTGACCCCAGGTGACAGGCTCCATCACTTTGCTCTCAGCCCAGCTTTACCTGCAGAGACCATCACCTCGGTGTTGTGCCGCAGACTGAGCCACAGGATATTCTTCATCCCACATGAGTACTGTCCTGTGTCCGCTGATGTGACACCACGCAGCATCACCGTGAACAAGCAAGCTGTGTGGTCATCCCTGATGGACACCCTGCCTTGTGTCACCACTGCCTCGGAGCCATTGGTTCGGATGATGTAGGTGAAGCAAAACCAGAGGAAGCGCCGGCGGCACCAGTACTTTGGGTAGAGCTCGTAGCCTGGCTCATAGCTGCAGGACACAGTCAGCGATCTGCCCTTTTCTGCCATCACCCTCGTGGGGCCTGTCAGTGCCCAGCCTCCTATGGGGGACAGGGAGAGGAGATGCCAGCAGGTACCCACACTGCCTTGGGGAACCAAGAGGCATTTGAGCCTGGGGGACCCAGGGCCACCCTGTCCCAAGGGATGCTGTGTCCCTGCACCCACTGTGCTGGGAAGCATTGCTGAGGTGAGATCACAAATCACAGAATCATCAAGGTTGGAAAAGTCCTTCATCAAGTCCCACCATCTGACCTACAACCCTCAGCCACTAACCTATCTCCTGAAACATCCTGTCTGCCCATTTGTTGGTTGTAATGAGACAGATGTTGGCCTCTTCTCCCTAGAGACTAGCAATAGGACAAGAAGAGATGGGGTCAAGTTGAGCCGGGGGAGGTTCAGATTGAATATTAGGAAATCTTCTTCCAAAAAGAGCGGGGAGGCCTTGGAACAGGCTTCCCAGGGAGAGGGTGGAGGCACCATCCTCCTTACCTGGGAAAAGGGTCCAAACCAGGAAAATCCTCATTTTCCAGTTTCTTGCTCCGAACATGGACTTTTCCTCACAGTCATTCATGCAGCATCCTGAGGGTCTGGGGCAGTTTCACATGGATGCAGGCATTCTGCAACTCTCCAAACCTCTTCTCCTGTTGTTTCCCTGGGCAGTGTTTAACTACAGATCGTGGGTGACTTTTATAGAGGCGGTTGCTTCCTGCCCTTCACCCAGGGCCTGTGACTCACTCTGGGGGTGTGTTGTGCTCTGAAACAGCTTCTAGTTCCCAGGAAACCCAAAATGCTGCAAGTTCACAGAATCAGAGAATCACAGAACATTAGGGATTGGAAGGGACCCCAAAAGATCACCCAGTCCAATCCTCCTCCAAATCCTTCAAAGCAGGATGACTTAGATCAGGTTGCACAGGAACACGTCCAGTTGGGTTTTAAACATCTCCAGAGAAGGAGACTCCACACCCTACCTTGGCAGCCCATTCCAGCACTCTGTCACCCTCACTGTGAAGAAGTTCCTTCTTGTATTTATATGGAACCTCATATGTTCCAGCTTACACCCATTGTCCTATCATTGGATTCCACTGACTGGAGTCCAATCCTGGCTCCATCCTCCTGGCACCCGTCCTTTTCATATTTGTAAACATTATCAGAGTCACCACTCAGTCTCCTTTTTCCCAAGCTGAAGAGACCCAGCTCCCTCAGCCTTTCTTCATCAGAGAGATATTTGTGGCTCTGCGCTGGAATCTCTCAAGCAGTTCTGTGTCCTTGAACTGGACACAGTATTCCAGATGTGGCCCTCTGTCACAGTGCCCATCCTAGCTGGCAGTGCAGCCCTTTTCCCATGCACGGAGCCCAAAGGGCTTTCAGAGGCTTTTCAGAGGGGCTAGGTCAGGGCAGGAGTCAGGGGAGCAGGGTAGGGTCACTGCAGCTCAGTCCCTGTGGATGGATCACTTTGGTCTGATGGGATGCCCTCCTGGTCGTGATGGGCTCAGATAACAGACTTGGGATAATGGTCTGGGTAACAGACTGGGATGATAGACCGGGGTGACAGACAGGAATGATGGACTGGGATAATGATCTGGGACAATGAACTGGGATAACAGACTGTGATGATGGATGGGGATGTTGCCCTGGGATAATGGACTGGGATAATAGGCTGAGATAACGGACTGGGTTGATGGACAGCAGTTCATGCTGCATGGCTTCTCCCAGGCTACTGAGCCAGCTGCCAGTGTGAGCTGGGTTGCTTTGGTTTGTTTTCTCCAGCAGAATTATCTCATTCCCTTCCCAGAAATGCATTTTTTGGCACAACTCTGGGGTTTGAGTGACAGTGTTGTATTGCTTCCCAAAATTAAATGTTTCCACTGAAAGTTTCAGCAACCCAAACACAAAGAGGGAGAGCTACTTCCCTGGCAATGAAAGAAAACCTCGCCAATGGTTTTCTTCTTCAATGCCCCTTGGAAAGAGCAAAGAGCACCAACTTCCAGCCCTGCCACAGGCTGAAGCCACTCCTCCCCATCCTGTCCCCTCCCAGTTGTCCACCGTGACTGGAGGAAGCTCTGAGTAAGCCCACTCATTCCCAGTGAACAGGGTGACTGGCTGTGAGTTGAGACACTGCAAATAGCAGCCAAATCTAAATCCAGCAGGTGGCTGGAAGTTGACATACTGCTTTCTGCTGGTAAGTTTCCTGGGCAGTCTGAGCTCTAGCCACCTCCTGAGCTGCTCTCATCTTTCTTGTCTTCAGTATTGGTTCCCATTGCCCCCTCCTAATACAGCTCCAGAAGTACCAGAATGCCCCAGGGAACCCCAATGGGAACAGCAGTAGCAGAGCAGCCCTGCAGACACACTAGGTTTTCCCCTTTCTCTGCAGACTTAGCTTCTGCAGAAGAATTCCTTTATTTGCTTTATCTGAACCCAAAGTAGACTGCTGCCAAGCCAGGAGGGCATTCTGCTCCTCAGTCGGTGCAGGAGTCAAGGATGTGATTAGATGCCAGCTGAGAGGTTGATCTGCCACAGCAATGCAGGAGCAGGGGGTTATGTTGGTCCTGTGGGCTTGGAGATGGTTCCAGCATGACTTTGGGCTCCAGCATCATTGGGCAGAGACTGTCATGCTGGTGAAATGCTGTGCTCATAGAACAGCAGCAGCCACCTCCTGCAATGCTTCTTCTGCAGGAACATCCTAGAGAGTGATCACAAGGGCATCCCTAAGGTGGCCCTGCAGGGACACTGCCCATCAGGAAGGTTCTTTTGGAACAAGTAGGGAACCTTCTTTTGTGGGAAAAGTTGGCTAGGTGTTCTGGACACAGCATTCTTGAGTAGTTACCAATGTCCTTTGGCTCTGTTCTACTCAGTGTCACTGTGGCCACCCAGGGGCATATCTGGGAAATGGAGGTTCATCTCAAGTCAGCAGATGTGCTCCATGGTTCCTGCCCACACGGCCTGATGCAGCCCTGCTGCCCACACTATGGACGCTCACTTCTGTCAGGTCTTGCTCATTGTCATAAATGCAGCCAAGATCTGGTCCCATGGTGATGCCCAAGGAGGCAGTGGGGGCTTTGGTGGGAGAAACAGTGTATCAGAAAGAAGAGACATGGGGGCAAGTTTCTGTGGCACTGAGAGGGGGGAGATCCCCACAGACCCATGCCCGATGTGGGGTGATATCCCCAGTGCTAGGACAGGCCCTGGGATGTGTGTGGGATTGGACACACGTGGGCACTGTTACTTCTTCTGTGCAGGGTGTAGAGGAGCCCAGTAGAGCCAGTAACAGCCAGCAGGGAAAGCAGAACCATGCTGAGCAGCAAGGGACTCAAGTCTGGACTCTCAGGGCTGAGGCAAAAGGAAAGACCAGGGAAGATGCATGTTGTGGTACTCCTCCTTGTCCAGGCTAAGCAGTGATGCTGGGGTGGGTGCAGCCTCCAAGGCACTGGGGTTTCCAGCTCAGCCCCCTGGTGAGAGCTCTTGGCTTCTCTCTCTGCTTGTGTCTCCTCCAGATGCAGGCAAATACTTGCCCATGTCCTCTCCAGCACATGTCCCTGCCCCACCAGCATCTCTGTGGAGTACATCCTGCTGTAACTGCCTGCACCCACCACCTCTCTGCCTGCTCAGGCCAAATGTCCCATGTTGAGACATGTCTCTACCTGCCATGAACCAGAGGCCAGAAGGGTGGGATCCACCTCTTTTCCTTGTCTGGAAAACCAGTGTCCTACCACCTGGTTGTCAGAAGTAGGTTTGGAAGATGACTGCTATGTGTAGCCAGTGGCTTTGCCACCGTGCCATGTGCTTGGAGCCCCCAAACCAGCCCTGGGCTGGACCCTGCACTGCACACAGTATCTCCTGAAAAAACAACCTGTCACATCTAGATGTCTGCCACTGCATTATGCTGGGTCAAAGGGACTCTGTCCTGTATCGCTACCTCCTCTCAGACCACTGCCAGTCCATGAGCCAGTGGCCTCTCCAGAAACAGGTCCTGGCTAGCTAACCTCCAGCCAGCCAGACACCAGGACTTACCTGGAACTACACTCACTGTCACTGGCTTCATCAGGTCCCTGCCCACCCTCTTGATCCCACACCAGTAATTCCCAGCATCTTCCTCAGAGAGGTTCTCCATGGTGAGCAGGACCACACAGAAGATGTGTCTTTCCTGGATGGAGACCTGGCGATGATGCTGGGGCACTTCCCTGCCCGCCGTCTCCACCACCTTGTGGCAGGAGTCCCAGCTGGACCCCTGGCACCAGTACTTGTTGTAGCCTTCATAGCCCCAGGAGTACCAGCAGTGGAGGGTAAATGTCTCCCCAGCCAGACCACTGACCTCTCTGGGAACAACCAGAGCCTGGCAAACTGTAAAGAAACTCACAGCAATACCAGAGAGAAACAGAGCTGCAAAGTCAACTTCCCCAAGCCCCTTCTCGGCTCCCTTTGCCAAGAAGAATTTTGGGGCAGAGCCCATCTGCAGCTTTTGGCCCCAGACATGGGACCACAGAAATGGGTAGCTTTGGCTCTATTAGTGCCAACTGTGGAGCCCAATAGTGGGTGGGCTCAGCAGCTCCAGCCCCCTGGTGCCAGTGGGAGCCAGAGCTTGTCCTCACCTGAGAGAAGGAGCCAGCCCCAGCCTGGCGATATCCCCATCATCCTGCCTGGCTCTGGAGATCCATGAGTATCAGCCCCCCACACAGGGTTGGGAGATGCTGAGCTGCTGCTAGCTCTTGGCTTCTCTCTCTGCTTTTCTGCTCACACGAGAGGTCCTGGGGAAGTGGCTCTGCTGTCAAGTTTGCGGATTGGACTAGATGATCTTTCGAGGTCCCTTCCAATCCGTAATGATTCTATGATTCTATGAAGTTATTTTTATCTGGACGGGATTTACCTCAGAGCTGGGGTTTTACTGCTGTAGGTGAAAAGCTGCTTTATGCCTACTGGCACATCTGAAGAACATAGGGCAGGGTGGACAGCTGCAGAAATGGGATGTGAGACCCTGTGCACTCCACTTGACTGGAGGGTGTAGGAGGGGAGGAGTCTTCACTGCAGACAGATGCTACACATTGATGCTGTAGCACATGGGCTAGGTGGAGCTTTCAGCACCAGAATGGGGCAAAACAAGCACAAGAGTTTTGATTTTGCTAGGTCTTTGAAGAGTTCACATCATGTTCCTAGGGATGCTGGAGGCTGCATGTCATGGTGCTCCTCCTTGTCCAGGCTAAGTAGTGATGCTGGGTTGGGTGCAGCCTCCAAGGCACTGGGGATTCCAGCTCAGCCCCCTGGCTGTTATGTTAAGAGGGATATTCCAGGCTTTGCCACCTCTCAGGAATGCAGGTGCCTGGCCTCAGCCCCAGGCTCTGATGGGGTCTGAGCACCTGGCTGATTTGGAGGGATGTGGGAGAAGTGAGACAGATGGAGAGGGGCAGTGGGAGTGATCTGGACGTTGTTCAGAGATGCTGTGCTGTCCCCTGAGCAGGGACTGGGGCTGGGTGTCTGGGGACTGCATGACTGCATCACTGGAGCTGGCCCAGGCAGTGGCTCCTCCCATATTCCCACTGCCTGTTTGGTACTAGAGTTTCTCAAAGACAGTGGAGTTTGGTTTGGGGCAAGTGGCAACCAGAGGAGCTGCCCTGCCCTGTGGCAGCCTGGGATGGAGATGATCTTCCTCTTGTTTTGAACTCCGGTTTGGCTATCTGCTGCCCAGGCTGCTGCCACAGGGCTATCCTTGGGCCCTTCACCCAGAATCTCCTCTTTTCTTCTTCTTTCTGTTCTTCTGGTTTTACTTCCCCCTTTCCCTCCTACTGCTGTGTAGGTTTCCATTTTGCAGTAGGGTGACAATTTGGGTAGATGACGAGATCTACCCTAACAGGGTTTTTCCTTCTACAACTCCCTTGCCTGAAATCCCACAGCTGAAATCCCAATGTCCACACAGGAGGCTGGGCTGCAGAGAGTGGGATGAGACATCCTGCGCCAGGCTTAACCTGAACTCTCCATCCACCTCACCCCGACCTTTAGCCTCTTTGCACTGTGCGAAGACTCATCTAGGAGGAAGGAAAATAGATGCCTGGGAAAAATAAAGAAGCAGAAGCCTGAGGGTTGCATGGGAACATGTGTGACCACACTGCCTGCAGCACCACGTCATTCGTGGGCCGTCTCAGAGTTACTGGAGCCAGGGAAGGACTGAGGTCACATCTCTGACCTGACACTGACCTCCCTCCCTTTCCTCCCAATATGTTACTCACTGCTGATCACAAGAACTGAGGAGGTTGAGAAGGGGCTGACAGGGTGAAGCATCCTCTGGTTTCCCACAGCCTGGTCTGAGGATGGGGGATATTTAACCCCTGATTGGAAGACAGTTTAAACACATCCCAAATATGATAATCCATGTAATCATCTCATCGGAGATGAAGAGTCCAATGGCCCACGTCACATAACTTCACCTTTACCAGCAGGTCTAGTGGCCAGGGAACCAAGAAGAGGAGTAGAAGCCATTCAGCGAGATCTGGACAGGCTGGAGAGCTGGGCTGAAAAAAGTTTAATGAGCTACAACAAGAGTAAGTGCAGAGTCTTACATCTGGGCAAGAACCACCTTAGGTACCAGTATAGGCTGGGAACTGACCTGTTGAAGAGCAGTGTAAGGAAAAGGGACTTGGGGGTCCTGGTGGACAACAAAATTACTATGAGCCAGCAATGTACTCTTGTGGCAAAGAGGGCAAACAGCATCCTGGGATGGATTAGAAGAGGGATGGTTAGCAGATCAAGAGAGGTTCTTCTTCCCCTCTACTCAGCACTGGTGAGACCACACCTGGAGTATTGTGTCCAGTTCTGGGCTCCTCATTTGAAGAGAGATGTGGAGCTGCTGGAGAGAGTTTAGTGTAGGGCAACAAAGATGATAAAGGAGGTGGAGCACCTCCCTTACGAGGAGAGGCTGAGGGAGCTGGGTCTCTTTAGCTTGGAGAAGAGGAGACTGAGGGGTGACCTCATTAATGTCTACAAATATTTGAGGGGTGGGTGTCAGAAGGATGGAACTGGGCTGTTCTCGGTGTCATGTAGTGATAGGACGAGGGGCAATGGTTGTAAGCTGGAACATAGAAGGTTCCACATCAACCTGAGAAGGAACTTCTTCACGGTGAGAGTGACGGAGCAGTGTAACAGGTTGCCCAGGGTGGTTGTGGAGTTTCCCTCACTGGAGATATTCAAGACCCGACTGGATATGTTCCTGTGTGGCTTGGTCTAGGTGATCCTGCTGTTGCAGGGGGATTGGACTAGATGATCTTTCGAGGTCCCTTCCAATCTGTAATGATTCTATGATTCTAAGCAGGGGGTTGTCTTGGCAATGACCTCAAGAGGCTAAACTCGGCCTTTGCCTTTTGTTTAAGATTTTCAGAGGTGATAAAAAATAAAGTTTTCCCTTTCAAAGGGGAAAACCTGATGCTAAAGAGAAATACTCTGAGGTTGGCCAAACCACTGTGAGCCAGTGGCCTGTGCTTTGCTCCCACTGATACCTGTGTGCTGGGCTGCTCTGGGCTGTGTGCATGAGGAGCAGTGACTGGGTGTGGGTGGGTTGGTTTCCATCTGTCCCCGAGTCTATGCCCCCCTGAGCCAGCCTTGGTGACACTGGGAGTGTGGAGACTGGGGTTGAAGAGCCACTTCCCAGCAAGATCTCTCAAGCAATGCTGAGTTCTGGGACCACTGGCAGTGGATTGAACTCTTGGAAATACAGACAAGAAGTTACCAACCCCCCGGGAACCCACCAAGCATGAGGGGCAGACACCAAGTTACCCTGCAAGAGTTTTTGGACGTTCTCCATGGAGATATGGGAGATGCATCCCTACCACTGCCTGGCAAAGTGACATTAGCCCTTCCTACATTTCCCTCATGGCAAGAGGACAACTGGGAGAAGACATTCAGAGTTGTGGTTGGAGAGGCACTTACAAAGGTGTTTGCTAGCAGGGGATTTTGTGGGCAGCTTGGTTACCTGAAAGCAGCCACAAGCACTTCTCCAGAGCTACTTCAGTAGAGAGTCTGGGGGAATTTCCCAAACTACATCCATACTACTGCCACCAGACCAGAGGTATCATTTTCATTTCTCTGTTTCAGGTTTGGTTTCTGGGCAGGAAGAGTTGTTGCTAAGCCCAGAGCAGAAGGTGAGACCCCTGGCATAGATGAGGGCTGGTTTCTCGCTGTCATCACAGCTCCCATGACTGTTACCCTTCAGAGAGGACCCAGCTCCACTGTGGTGCTGAAGCTCCTTCCCAACCCTGTGAGAAATGCAGAGATTCACAGCAGCCCAGCACTTACAGTGCCAGCTCCCACAGTAGGTTTATTCTGGTACTTCTTCTTTCAGCTGTTGGGAGGAGGGTCCCTGGCTGCAGTGGGAATGCTGGCCAAATGTTGTCAGTGAGGGTTTTGCTTCAGCTCAATGCCTCAGCCCCAAACCCCCTCGGAATCCTGTGAACATGGGAGCAAGGACCCCCAGAGTGATGACACGAGAGGTTCTGTCACACAAAGTATTGTGATATTTATCCCAATTAAAGAAAGTGTCAGGTTGAAAGTGATGAAAGAAGAAAGGGAGTGTAGCGATTCAGGCAGAAACCAACAGAGCAGAGTGGTGCAGAGCCACACTGTCTATTCTCCTGCAGAAAAGGAGAGAGATCAAGCATAGGCATGAGTGCTGGGTCCTGCAGACACCCTGGGCTGCAGCGAGAAAGTGCAGCTATCTAAGGAGAAGGCTGTAGCAAAGAGAAGGGGAAGCCACTGAGCTTTGACCAGCATCTCTACAGGGCAGAAGATATTGCCATTCCCACCATTAGCAGGACAAGGGGGATCTGATGGAGAAAATCAAGTCCTGCCCTACTCCAGAGCAGGGTCTTATCCCACTTTTCAGTCAAAACCCCCTCTCTCAGCAACAAGTGGCTTGGGAAACACAAGACACAAGAAGTGTTGATGAAAACCTTCTCAGGAATTCTGGTGATGCATCCTGACAGGAACAAATCAGTTTGTCTTCTCCTCTCAGCCACATGTGGGGACTCATGTGCAGTCAGTAGCTGTGTCAGTGGGCAAAGCAGCCCTGGCAGCCAGAGTGATTTCAGGCAGAGGAAGAAGAGCTGAGCCCTAGACTCTTGCAGCCCCTTCTTAGGCCCTGCCCAGCAGCAACAGGAAATGGAGAGGCACAATTGGATGCTGCTTCTGCCTAGATTCTGGCAAGATTCTGTGTCAGGGTTTAGACTCTGGTTGTGGCCTTAAAAAAACAGCTCAAAGCCTTCAGGGTCTGTCAGTAACTGGATCAGTTTGTGCAGTCTCTCTGCGCACAGCCCGGTACCAATAGATCTTTGCCACCTCCCATCCTACCTTACCACCCACCACCACAGCTCTGGGTTTCAGTGACAGTGTTTTTGAAAAATAATCAATGTTTCAGACTGTGCTTTTAGGGGCAGATCTGGTGACTTTGGTGAAATTGTCCCTAGGAGATAAAGCTGTATGTAAGAAATGCTAATGCAGCTCCTTTAGTGCTGTCTGACTGAGCAGACATTGTCTGATCTTCCCCTTCTACTACCATCTCAGATAACCAAGATAAGCCCAGACCATTCCCAGATCTCCTGATTTAATAAAGCCAGTAGAAGAGAGAAATTCTTGTGCGTTTTTGGTGAAGTGCTGGGTTTGGGCTGTGCCTTAGGCTGAGCTCCTGAGCCGTAGAGGGCTAAAACAGGGCTTAGTTCATAGAATCATCGAATCATAAATTCATAGAATCATAGAATCATCAGGGATTGGAAGTGATCTTGAAAGATCATCTAGTCCAATCCCCCTGCCACAGCAGGATCACCTAGACCAAGTCACAGAATCAGTCAGGGTTAGAAGGGTCCACAGGATCCAACTCCTCTACCGTGGGCAGGGACACCCCACCCTAGCTCAGGCTGGCCAGAGCCTTATCCAGCCTAGCCTTAAACACCCTCAACCACCTCCCTGGGAAACCTCTGTTTTCATCTGTCTGCACTGATTTCAGCTGATCAGCACTTGCTCAGGGCTATAAACTTCTCACTGGCTCCCAGGAACCTCAGCTGGTATCTGGAGGAGACTCACAGAGAAAGCTGTTTGCTTTGAATGGTGGGGAAAGATATTCACTGGTATGTGATGGAAGGATGGTGATGCAAGTGTTGGACTCTGGTAAAGCTGCTGATACCAGTTATCTTTAGTGGTCCAAAGCCTGTGGAGCAGTGCCAGGCTATGCTGGTGATTGGCTGGCCAGAAATTTTTGTTGTCTCCTTAGGCTACAATCTACATCCTCATATATTGGAAAACATCTTTCTCTGAAGCACTGTTAAACCTCTAAGGCCAAACATGTCTCTGGGATAACACCAGCACCTGCAGCAGCGAAGGAGAATTTGGCCTTATTAGCCTCTCCTTGCTGCTCTCCTTTGTGACTAGGGAGAATAAGATGGGTCACAGGATGCCCTCCAAGCACCTCTTGCAGCAGAGACACTTTCCCTCCAGGGGAAAGTGAGACTAAGTGCTTGGACCTAATGGTATGCTAAAGGTTTCTTCTCCTCTTCACTGGAGATTAAGTTCATCTCATTTCTCAGGAGAAGCTTGCCTGATACCAGCACAACCCAGGTTCCCAGGGTGGAGCTACACATTGTCTATGGCAGATCTGGGCCTCCAGGGTAAGTGTGATCCATCAGGCAGGCAACTTGCATTGGGGCAGACCTCACTGTATGGGTGCTAGAGCAAAAGAAAGCTGAACACATACTTGGGGCATGTTAACATGACATCTCCATTCTCAAGGGGCTATTACAGCACTGAGACACCCTGGGATTTTTTTGACAAGTTCTTGGTTATTTAAGAGGTGAGTTGCCTTGGCTTTGCTGACATCCCCATGGGGTTTGCTGCTCTCATCTTCCTGGCCCTCCCTAGTGTGGGCTGTGTGCACTATGTTGGGCCATGATGTTGGCCAGACCACTTGTAAACCAAGTTTAGCTTCTTGCCCTTGGGCAAGCCTGAGAATCCCTGGTTTTGATCTTTTCTGGCTGCTATTGCTGAGACCAATCATCTGACCCAGTGGAACCATGTCTGCTGTCAGAGAAAATAACAGGCAGATATAATTAGCAATGTCAGACTCAGTCAGAGGGGTGCAGATGGCTCTTGGAAGAGTGGTCTGTTTTTCTGGCTTGGGGCCAGATCTGGAAGGAGGGAACTAGAGATTGCATTGAGTCTCTCTTAAATAAACTTCTCAGTAGAGATTAATTATTTTCCAGTGTAATCAACAACACAGGATTGCTCCAAAGGGAGTTGTAAATGAAAGGATCTCAATGAGATATTGACTATAATCTCCAGGCTCAGACACAGATTTCCTCTGTTTCTAAGCGCTGTTTGTTTTTTTCTCCAAGCAGGCTCCTGGCTGGGCTGTGAAAATGCAATAGAGCTTCAAAGGGGAGCTGCCTGCCTAGCCAGGCTCAGGCTAGCACCAGTTTTAAAATAAAGCTGCAATGGCCTGGCTGGCACAAGCCACTGCCCATCCCCGATGTGACACACTGCTGATCACCCATGTCTGTACTTTGCCAGTGCCCACGGATGGCCAATGGCTGTCTGGGGTAACGACTGGAGGGGTATGAGCTGGAGCAGTTTCAGGGGAGAATCCCTAACATGAGAGCCAACAAACTGGGTGTGAAGCCCCCTCTAGCAGCACAACAGCTTTGGACTCTTTGCTCCGCAGCTGATCAGAGCTGGCAGCAGGAAACCTCTTCACTGTGTCCGTAGATGCCTCCCACAGCTTTTCCCACTAGTGAGGAGAGGGCAAGGTGCACCGGGATCTTTACAGAACCGGGCAGGGTGACTCTATCCTGGTGGATGGAGATTGGAAGGGGGTGGGGGCTGGCGAGAGACCAATGGTTGTTTGGAAGCTGCCACGAGCTGTGTGAGCGGAGGAGAGCTCCCACGGCCTCCCCGCCCCCGGGCGGGACCGACCTCCCCCCACCCTCTTCCTACACCGGGCGAGGGAACCCTGCGAGAGCGGGGCGGGAAGGGTGAACGTGAGGAGCGGGTAACCGGACCGGGACTGCCGGGCCGGGCCGGGCCGGGTTGGGTCGTGCTCTGCTGAACTGGGTTGCGCTGAAGAGAACCCAAGAGGTCCGAACGCGGCCGGGGCGGACCGAACCGGGACTGTTGGGCCAGGGCCGACCCGTGCTACGCTGAACCGGGCCAGGACTGACGGAGCTGGGTGGGGCGGGGCCGGGCGCTGTCCGCGGTGCTGAAGGTGGGGCGGGCGCTGTCCGCGGTGCTTGAGGAGCGCCCCAGGCCCCCACTGCCGATGCCCCCCAGTCATGGAGGTCCCCGCTGCCAGCCCGGGGAGGGCTGGCTACAACGAGGCGCTGCTGCACAAGGTAGGGTTGGGGCAGCGGCGGTGTGTGGGGTGGGGGAAACTGAGCAGGGGCTGCAAAGTGCACTGGGCAGAGTGTGCAACTGCTGGCTTGAACTTCCCCGGCAAACTCTGTCCTTCCCCACTCTTATTCCCCTCTGTGGGGTCGATCTGCTTCGCACATCCCAGCAGGGGGGTGGCCAAAAGGATGCGACTGCAGATCTTCGCCCTCGACCTGCTGCAGCCAGGGCTAGGTAACCCGAGGGGCTCAGATCTTGTCCCCACTGCCTTCTGAGTGGTGATGGGGAGGGGGGAGGCAGAATTTGGCGGGGATGGGGGTGGAAAGTGAAGAGGGCAGATGCTCTGGAAAGACGCCAGCCCCGCGGCACAGCCCGCAGCCAGTGTTTGGCCACTCCCTCTGTCCTGTCCGTGCTCTGGCGGGGCTGGGTAGAAGCAGTTGCCCCCCAGGGCTCTGCCAGAGGCAGTCTAAGGAGCTACGACTTCCCTGCCGTGAAATAGTGGTGTCCCAAGAGATGTTCATTCCTGCCCTCCTTCCTTGAAACTCCCCAGCAGGGTCCCTGGGATTGCGTTTTGTAACTCCACAGTACATGGAGGGTGGTTGGGACTGCTGCTGTCCCCTCCAAACCTGGATGCTTCAGGCTCTTCTGGAGTCAGGATTTACTCCCTGCTGTTGGACGTTGCACTGCACCTCCAGGAGACGTGGAGGAGATGCTAATCTCTGACAGATCCACCCATCACTCCTGTCCTCGTGCTGCTGTGCTGCAGTCCCTGGTGACTGTGCAGGAACTGACACCCTTGGGGGAGTAGGGGAAAAGCAGGGGTGGGGAAGGACAGGGGAATGGACTTGGGTGTGTTGATCCCTATTCACAATTCTCAGTCTACTTTACATCCTGCTTTACTCAGGGCAACATGCCCAACCCCTGATTAGCAGGAAAACATCAGCTACTAGGAACTCTCATTTCTATTGCATGCTGAGCACATAGGACATGCCTTCAGGGACAACTCAAGAAACTTTGATTCTTTGCAAAACCTTAACCCCCTCTCCTCTCCAGCAATGAGTAAAGGCATGACATCAGCTGAAATAAGTCTCTGGGTAGAACTGCTTAGGCAAATGATCCCTTCAGTCCCACGTTCTCTGCTGTTTCCCTCAGTATTCTGCTGCTGCTGGGTTGTTTCACTTGCAGAAAGAACCCTGCTCTCACTTCCAGGATGTGAGGCAGCAAATACCTTGCTAGATCTTGTTTCTGAGCAAGGAATCACATTTCAGATGTGCTGAGAAACCCTGAGAGAGCTTTGCACTCTGAAGGGAAAGGTTAAGTGATTTCTGGTTGGTGGCTAAACATGGGCCTGGAGAGGAAGTGGGCTAAAAACAAATCAAAGTGGCAACAGCAGAGGTTTTATCTGAGCTGTTAAGAAAAGTTTCCCTTGACACGAAATGTTGGATTCTGCTTGCAGTTGAACTGACCCATTGCCAAATAGTTTTTTCTCTGGGTTTACATGTGCTCTGCCTCAAGCCAGTGTGAGGGGATTTGTCATGGTAAAACAGCACCTGGGAAGGTTGGGAACAACCCTGAGATCTTCCTGTGGCACAGAACAGCTCAAGGCAGCATCTAGTAGCATCCAAGTTTCCTTGGAACACAGGAGAGGCATCACAACTTTGTATGTAGAGCAGATAAAAATGTCTCAGTAATGCATCCTTGAGAGATTGTGAGAGGAGGGCAGTGAGGGGTTGAAATCAGCCATAACTTTGTTCTCAGATCTCTCCCAGTGCCATGTCCTGCCCTGCCTGAGCTCTGCAGGCAGCTGTGTTGGGATGCACGTACACAAGTGCCACAATTTTATTGCAACAGATCTGACTGACCTGTAAGCAAATTTTTGGGTTTGGTGCTTCAGCAGCATTCTGTGAGGAACAACAGAGCTTGTGAAGGCGCCTCTCACCTCCCTGTATCCTTTGGGACTGGTTTTTAATCCTGTCAGGCTCCTATTAGCTATATTTTAGCTCAGGTCAAGCTACAACATCTTAAAGCTCAAAATGAACCAGGAAGATAATTGCAATCCACGTGTGCTATCCTAGATCTCCTCCTGCCTGTCTGGCACTGAAAGTGCAGCAATCACCTTCCCACACTGTCTTGAGAGCCCTGCAAACCCTCTCTTCCCCAGGCATGTTAGAATAAAATATCTCCTTTGCTCTCTGCAAGCTGCCAGCATGGATAGGTGAGATTTGAGTGCATTTGCCCTTGCTGCCCTATTGCTTCGCTTCATCTCTGCAACCTACACTGAGCCAGCAGTGATTTTGGAGGGCGGTGATGTTTCTAGGTCTGAATTAGCCCCCAAACTACTAATGTGAGGTGTGTGGAGGGATTTCTCTTTCTCTAAGGCAGAGTTGGCAGACAGATCTGGTTGGGGGCTGTGTTATAAGCTATGGCCACTTTTTCACAGGTGCTGTGGAGCAGGTAAGCTGTGGGATGCTGGGGAAGCAAAGTTACCTTTGCCCACCCAGTGGAAATAATTTAGTCTGGTTGGAAATCAGAATCGCTCTGATTGAGCTGGGGCTCAGGAGTGGCACTTTGGGACTGTCACCGCTCACCCCAGCAAAGCCCTGCTCCATCCTCACACCATCATACAGAGAGGAACTGCAGCCCCAAAAGGAATCTTGCAACTTTTAACCAAAGTTTTCAAGGCAAAAAAGCCCCAATCCAGAACCCTGGGAAAACCCAGGGCAGAGACTGAGGGGGTGCTGGGAAAGCTGCGCTAGGGCTGAGGGTGCTGGCAAGAGGCACAGCAGATATGGAGCTTTCTTGCTATCATGACTCAGGGATGTCCATTCTGAGTTTTCAACAACTGGCCAGCCACATCCATTCCACAGTGGGATGCTTACTCCACTTATATGTTTATTTTGTAGTCAGTAAGGGTACAGTTTTTTCCACTGTGCTGTCCCTTCACAGAGCCCATGAGCTTTTTCCACAAGTCATTAGGAAAATCTCTTGGCTTATTTAGGTCAACTTTTACTATTATTAAGTCATGAAGCAATTCATGTGTTGTCTCTATTATAAATCCCAATTAAATTATTGATAGGGCAGTCTGCCTCTTATACATGTTCTCTATAAATCCTGGGCTCTGGAGGCTTTCTGGTTCTCATTCCAGGCAACTCTCCTTCCTCCATAATTAATGCCATTCTCTGCATTCATTGCTCTCAAATACAGCACTGTAGGCTGCAGTGGCTCTTGTTGCACTTCCCAGCACCAAGATTTTACCTGCTAACAGTATGAAGCACCAGAAAATGCAGAGCTGTAGTGTGAAAACCCCACAGTAGTGAACTCCTGGGATGTTTCCCTATGTGGTTGCTCCAGGGCAGATCCTGTTCTCTACATAAGGAACATGTCTGGACTTCATGGAAAGCCAAGGGGGGCTTGGGCAAGGAAATTCCCGCCCCCCCCCCCCNAAACTACATGTAAGGTTTTCACCCAGAGATTTCTGCCTCCCAACATCTCAGCAGCTCCCACTCAGGCTCCCACTCTAGAGACTGATCTGAATGTGCAAGTGACCTGCAAACAGCCTGAGGATGAGTTAGGGAGGAGAGAGAAATCTGTCTGCAGATCTGGTCCCCAGATTGCCACCTCTCAACCCTGTGGAGCTGCAGGGCTTCCTCCTGCCAGCATCTCTGCTTGGCAGGTCAGGCTCTTCCCAGGAGATGTTTGGAGTTTGGGATGTTTTCTTTCTGAGGGAAAACGCTGATTCACCGAAGCGAGTGTTCCACTGGAGCATATCAATGCTAGAAGGCTCCAGGCAGGTTGTGATGTGGTGACTTACGCAAAACAGGACACTCGTCTCCTGCCAGTCCATGTTTCTGCTTCATTTGTGGTCCTCAGGCTCCTTGGCTCTTCGGTTAAGCTCACTCCTTCGGGGTCCATGGTCTGGAAGTAACATGGTCCTGGGCGCTGTGGCATGTGCCTCATGGCTGGATCCTCTACGGCCTCCCAGGGCACAAAATCAGATCTTGATCTGCTAGTGCTGTTCAAGCACTTGATTAAAGTTGTTCCTCCACTCAACTGCCCTGAACTTCAGATTCAGTGAATGTGGCACGGGTAGGTGCAGAGTGAGGGGATTCAGCCTCAGAACCCTGCTGGCTTGGGGTGACAGGGGTGGACTCTGCCTCAGGGCCAGCCCACTGCTTGCCAGAGCGACAGTTACAAGAACACTCATGTCCTGAAGTACAGAGCTGACAGCGCTTCTGAGCAAGCAGCCTGCTAGCAGAATGTTTATTTAAACTTGTGTCCCTGTGAAAGGGTCAGAAGTGCCCGAGTTTCCTGAGAGGATGGGAGTGTTTGTGCTGGTGGCTCTCTGAACAAAACCCAGATACTGACTGAGAGAAGGGAGGTGTTTGTGCTAGTGCTAGTGATCTCCCTTAGGCCAGGGATTTGGAGGAACACAGGCAGGACCAGAAGGAGGACAGGGTCCCTGGTACCTGTGATGTGGGTACCAGGGCCAGGCAGCCTGGGAGCTGCTTTGGAGGTGATGGCAATGCCTCAGCTCTGACACATAAATAGCTCCTCTGTCCCTTCTTCTCATGAACAAGCAAGCTTTGCTCCCTACAGGAGAGCCCTGGGGCCTTCCATGGAGGGCTGGAGAGGCTGATGGGCTCCATGACATCAAACCTGGTGCCCTGACAAGGTGGATTGCTGCCAGTCTATGGTTTCGATGAAGCATGAAGACATCCCAGTGCCCCAGAGAGGCTGCATGGCTGTGGCAGAGACTGAGAAAGGTGTCTTTATAAAATCATTTTGGACCTAATCCAGCACTGCCAGATTTCTCCCAAGGAGATTTTTAATTTCTCCTTCTGCCAACAAGCTTCCCAAGCCAAGGCAGGACCATCTCTTGTGCTTGTTCTCTATGATGGCTGCACTTTGTTTTCCCTTCCACCTCTGCACTTGGAGAGGGCACAGAGGAGCTCATGCCTGAAGCTCAGCCTAGGGAACATTTCATTTATTACAGAGATGGTCAGAGGGGTGGAAGTTCCTCCCCAGGCAGATGACAAGACCAAAGGTGACAGTGACAGTGAAGAACAGGATGCAGCAGAACAAGCCAGCTGGCCATGGCACTGGCACTCAAAAGCCCATGGAGACCATATGCTGCCAAGCAGGACTGTATAAGCTATCTTGGGATTGCCACGGGGCTCAGAGCTCCACTATGATCTGGGGCCAGGCTGGTCCCTCCCAATCCTGCTATGTTTGCTGCTGTATCCCCTCAGCACTCTCTCCCCAAACACCCAACCCACCACTGCATGTTGTGCCAGCCAGCTTAGGAATCACCCATTTCCAAACACTGACATGTCTTTACCTGGTCCTTGCAGACGATCCTGGTTGGAGACAGTGGTGTGGGGAAGACATCTCTGCTGGTCCAGTTTGATCAGGGCAAGTTCATTCCTGGCTCCTTCTCTGCCACTGTGGGCATTGGGTTTACGGTAAGAGCCTGGTCCCTGAGCTGTGCAGCCTCACTCTCCCTTGGGGGAACAGTTTGATGTGGGTAATCACAATCTATGATGCCAGGATTCAAAGCAATGCTAAGCACAAACAATAGGGAAAGTTTGCTTTGGTGCTGCTGAGTGAGGAGCCAGTTTGGCTTTGCCTCACTGGTAAGCTGGGGACAGGTGCACCATGGGCTACTGGGGAGGTTGGACAATAGATGAAGCTTCATATCTCAAAGTCTCAGTGGGGCCATGTCTGAGCACAGTCTTTTGCAACTCACCCAGAAAGCTGCCATTGGAGCAGCCCTGCTCTCCCAGGAAGAAGCCAGTCTGTGTCCTGCCTGTACAGCCTGGCACCCTGGAGAAAACTCAGGCAGATGGCAGCAGCTCCTGGGAAAAGCATTTGGCTGCCATCCAGCTCTATTTGCAGAGCTGCTCCAGGGCTGGTGAGCCCCTCTCATGGGCTCACGTGTGTGTTACCTCTTCTGGGGAAGCTAGGACACAGAGAGTGCTTGGAAACTCATTACACAGCAAGAGCAGCATTCCCTCCAGCACTCATCACAAGGCTGGGGCTCAGCACGAAGTTCCTACCCACAGGACGGCATGCCTCAGGAGGAGCCTGTTACCCACAGTGATTTTCTCTATAATCCAGGCTAAGGAAGGCGGGAAATGTGGTACTGGTCTGGGCGAGTCTGGGACTAAACATGTAGGCCAAATGTGCCCCAGTGCCAAGTTCTGGGCAAGCAGAGAAAGCTCAACTATGCTCCTGACCTTTGCCAGCTCCCTGCTGCCTTATTTCTCCTGCACCTCCTGTGGAGGTGATGCTCAGTCAGGTGTTTGTCCAGCCTAGGCAGTCCCATGGGATATGGGTTGCCATATCCTTCCAGTTCTACTCCCCAGTCAGCTGCAGGGGAGCTCAGCTACTTCCAGGAACTCTGAGTGCTTCTAGCCTTCACCACAGCGCACTTGCCTGGTATAAGAACTGTAGATCCTCAGCTGGGTATGAATACAGTTACAGGACTGGAAATACAGGTTCCTTTCCTGAGGGGGCAGAGGAAGGCTTGGCTGGAGCTGGGGAAGGTGGGGAGGCAGGTGCCATCGCAGAGGGCATCTCTGCCATCAGACCTCCTGCAGTCTTTGCCCAGAGACCATAAAGGTACAGAGCTCTGCACTGGAGCCCCACACACATGAATCCCAGTAGCATGGGATTAGTGCTGTGTTTAGACCTGGCACAGAGGAGACAGACCGGATATCCTGAGGAAAATAAATCAGAGAGGGCTCTCCTCTCTGTGGGGAGGTGCCTGTAAGCCTGAAGACCCTAGGCAGCCACAGTGCATGGACCTGCACGGGGTTTTGTGGAGTGAGTTTTTGAGTAGCACAACATTCCAGGATTTCTCCCACATCCCAACACCTAGGAGTGCTTTTCCCAGATTAAGTGTACTGAGAATTGGGCCCCAGTGGCTGGTGTAGGATGCAAGGGGTTGTGAGCAAGAGCCCCAACAGCCACCCCAGCTGCGGAACTGGCCTACAATAGCTCATGGCTTCCGGCTAACGGCCGCTGCTTCTGGTTTCCTCTTGGCTTCGCTGCACCGTGGGGCTAACCCGGGCCCAGCTCAGCAGCTGTCGGGGCTGCAGCAAACAAACCCCCCATCCTCGGGTCTGCAGGTGGAATGGAAGCAGGAGCTGCCGTTCCCACTGTCCCCACCGACCCAGCATCAAGGTGGCGATGATGGGGTGGAGGGCAATTGGGCAGCACTGGGGTCTCCGTTCCCGCAACCCCCGGGGATGGGGAAGCTGTGCAATGGTGGCTGAGCGGTTCCTTGTCTCCCCATCCGTGTGCCAGGAGGGCCGTGCCCGGACTCTGCCCGCTGCCCGGTGTCACCGACAACCGGCAACCCCCAGTACCCGGTGTGGGGGTGCAGGGGGCATATTCCCAGGGTTGATCCTCCTTTTCTCCATCCTGCGGCCAAGCTGGGCAGGGAGGCTGCTGGGGCACAGCCTTGAGGGTGGCATTAGCCGGGGGAGGAGGAGGAAGAGGAGGAGGAAGGTGGCCGGACCGGGTGGGGCCGCCTCCCGCTGCTCCTGCGGCGTCAGGACTCAGCGGCTCCGCTCCGACCGACCATGAACGGCCGTGGTGGGGCGGCGGGGAGCAGGATCCCCCCCGTAGGGAATGAGGACTCTCCGACGGATAGTGGAGACCCGCCTATGCTGCCCCAGNGCCGACGAGGGAGGATCCCGTTGATGGGGGTTGAGCGGGGGGAGCGCTTTGCCCCGAGTGTGGCCCTGCCCCGACGGAGGTGGCTATGGGGGTCCGATGGCCCGGCTGCAGCGAAGGGGATCTCGGTGTGATGGGCACTGGGATCCCCTGGCGGTGGGGGGGGGAGGGGGGTCACGGCCGAGCTCTGCCTTCTGAGAGCCCGTCCTGCCCTTCCCGGGGGCAGGGGAAGTAACGCCCATTGCAGGCAAAGGGCATCGGGGCAGGGCAACCCAGGACCCTGTGCTTTCCCTGCAGCGCAAATGCCCCAGAGCCCCTGACAGTTGTTGGGATGGGATCTCTCCTCCCCGAGAGCCCCATGTTCCCCATCCCACCTCAGAGACTGACCACCTTCCTCTTCCCAGCAGTGCAGGGGAGGCCCACGCTGAATGAAACTTTTAGCCAAAAAGTTTCCTGTATTTCCCAGGCTGAGCCCATCGTCAGTGGTGCCAACCCTAAGACCTCCAGCCACTTCCCTGAGCTGGATCCCAAATCAGTCCCACATCCTGACACTGCTTTTGTCCTTTGCTTTCATCCTCTCCACTGCGACTTCTCTCAGCTAAGGGTAATTTTTGTGTTGGAGGGAGGAAATCAGTTGTCTACTTGATCTGCTGGAGGTGGAGGCAGCTGCCCTCCAGCCTGGGCTGGCTCAGGGTGTCCCAAGGAACCTGAAAAGTGAATTGGCAGGAGACAGAGCATTTCCAGTCCCCTGCTCTGACTGTGAGGTCCTGCAGGGGGTTTGCTCTTCCATCCCTGCACAAGGTGCCCACTTGGGTTTGCTTTGCAAGCTCCGGTGTCCCCACGGGATGGGCTTGTTGCTGGAGTCCTGCTCACTGCCATTTTTAGGCAGGGGGTAAATGCAGTCAGCATCAAGTTAATTATTGCTGGGCAGGAAAAAGCTGCGGGTGAGCTGTGAGGGAGATCTTGGCACTGGGCATGGGGTAAGACTGTGCTTATGGAGATCAGCGTCGCTCTTAGGTGCTGCCTGCCTGGGTCTGACAGTGCTGGGAGGTTGGGGAACCCAGGCTGAGCCTGTTTGCTTAGCAGGAGGGGAAAAGGCTCCGTGTTTGCTTTGGTGTCTGTGGCAAGCAGGGATGTGGGCACGACAGGGTGAGAGAGAGTCTTGGACACAGCAGGGTTCACCTAAGCCATTCATCAGCTTTCAGGCTGGACACACCCAGGCCGGGGGCAAAATGTGGGTGGAAATGGCCCAGAGCTGCAGCTCGTTCTCCAGGAGCCTCCTGGGCTGGGGAACAGCCAGGAGACATCTCCTCTTGCTATGGTACCTGCCTTCCCACCAGCTCTCCTCTTCTGTTCTCTCTGTCTCCAGTGGCTGAGCACTGCACCTCAGGGGTCCAATCCCATCCCCTCTGGGCTCCTCAAACCCTTCCTGACCAGCCCCATGGAAAGAATTAAAGGGACGTAGCGGACGGGGGAGGGATGCTGCCCCCTCCTCATCCTGCTGACACATCTCCCTGCGCCCATCTTGCAGGTTATGTTACTTGGAGACTCAGGCGTGGGGAAAACCTGCTTCCTACTCCAGTTCAAAGACGGGGCCTTTCTCTCCGGGACATTCATAGCCACCGTGGGCATAGATTTCCGGGTGAGACCACCATGGCTGCCAGCCCCAAGCCTTCCCAGACCCGCACCTCAGCCAGAATGGGGTGCTGGGAAGGGGGCTGGGGGGGTTCCAACCTCTGCATCCTAAATAATCTTCCAACTGGCAGCAGGTGATCACTGAAACCCTTCTACCTTTCCCATGGAGAGCAGTAATAGATGGAAAAGCCAACTGAGATCATCTTCTGCCTTTAAATCAGAAAAATCTCTCACTGTAGCACATCCTGGCCAGGCGCATGGGCCAGGTGTGCAGAGGGCAGCTGCTGGGCTGAGCCCAGTGGCTCAGCAAGGACAAACATTGGTTGCTGTAACTTTGTGCCTTGAGTGGGCTGAAATGGGCTGCTGAGATGTTCATAAGAAGATGATCCATTCAAACCCTCCTGCCGCTCTCTGTTCACCCTGTTTCAGCTGCAGGGTCTCTCTGGGGAGGCAGGACCCAGCAGGGCTGTGTGTGGCTCAGGGCAGAGTGGTGGTTCCACAGGCTGGAAGTCACGAGAGTATGACCCAACTCAGGACTCTGCCAGCATGTGTGGAGTGTGGTTGGGACTTCCTCTGCCTCCACAGCTGCAGCTCTTCTAGGTTTCTGATGCCTTTGCTGCTCAGGCTGCTCTTGGCTTGCAGGGGGGAATTGCGGGATTGGTGAGCAGGAACTGGGGGAACAGGGCTGGGGGTTCACTTTAGAGGGATCTTGTGGCCTCTCCTTCCAATAAAATCATGGAAGAAGGAAAATCTGCTATATCCCACCACTGGGGTCAGCACCAGCAGCCACAGGAGTGTTGTCATTGAATCATAGAATTCTTATGAATTGGAAGGGACCTCGAAAGATCATCTAATCCAAGCCCCAATGCCACAGCAGGATCACCTAGACAAAGTCATGCAGGAACACATCCAAGCGGGTCTTAAATGTCTCCAGTGAAGGAGACTCCACAAGTCCCCTGGGCAGCCTGTTCCAGTGCTCTGTCACCCTCTGGTAGGTACTTGCTCTGCCTTGTGCCAGCAGCATGTGGGTTGTGCTGGTAGGTAATTTGCAGCACCTCCTAGGGCACAGTTTTGTTTTATCCAGAATAGCTCATTTTCTCAAATTTTGTCATCTCCACATGGCTGAATTTCCATTTAAAACAATTCCAGACAACTGAATTATTTGTAGGGGTCTTCTCATTCCTCCAAGTGCAATTCTTTAAGAGTCTTAAAATACTTCAGTAACTCCCGGTTTTCTTTCTTCCGGCCTCTGGAGAGAGGACCCTGCACTTCCAAGTTGGATACAGTAACTGCCTAAGCTCCAGTAACTGCCTTCTTCCCCATCCCCTTACAAATCCCTCTTCCCTTCCCTAGTTCTATCCTGACTGCCTGGCTGAACCCACCCTAACTCAAGAGATTTCCTCCCACTGTGCTGGATCAGGCTGTGTACTGCCTGCAACCCTCCAGCTCAGTGTTTGCAGCCGACTTTGAGGGCCAAACAAGGCTTCCACCAGTGAGGAAGCCTGAGCTGGACACTCAGCATCACCCAGTGGTGTCCACAGGCATCTCATAGCATCCAGAGGCCTAAAATTGCTACAAAGATTTTAGTGCAGATGGGTCCTTTGGCACTCAGAGAAGAGGAGTGCTGGCAGGAGGCACAGGGCAAACATAAAGGAACCTTGGGATGTTATTAACACAGAATCAGAATCACAGAATCACAGAATGTTACAGGTCGGAAGGGACCTCGAAAGATCATCTAAGTTCAACCCCCCCTGCTGGAGCAGGGTAAGCCTACAGTACTGTCTCAAGATGTCCTACATGGGGCTTGAAGCCATGACCCCAGGGATTCAGAGTCCCATGCTCTACCAACTCAGCCAACCGGGTGCCCCAAGATGCACATTTGCATGCACATTTGCATGTAGTTCAGGCAGGACCTCCCCATGTCCCCAGCTCTGCCCAGCTTCTCCTGGCCACTGCATCTTTAGTGGCTCATCAGGGACCTTGAGAGCCACAGGACAGGGGCTCAGGCTGTAGGAGTTGAACAAGGCACCACATTCAAAGCAGACCAAGATCTTGCTGTCTGTCTCTACCAGGTCCTGATTCTGCTCTTTTCCACCGTGGCACAGGGGGATGTCCCTGCAGCCACCACACAGCATCACAGCCCCCCCAGCAAGACCAGGGTTTGTAGCAAAGAGGTTGCAACATCCCACTCCATGGGCAGCCTGGCTTCAGCCTGGCTTTTGGACTGGATATGAGGAACAAATATTTTGCACTAAGGGCGATGAGACACTGTCTCATGTTGCCCAGAGGGGTGGCAGAAGCTGCATAGCTGGAAACATCCCAGGCCAGGATGGACCTTGGGGCTCTGAGCAATCTGCTCTGGGTGAAGATGTCCTTGCTTGTTGCAAGGAGGACTACAGGAGCTTCCAATCCAGAGCATTCTGTGATTCCATGATTCTATCTCACCAGCCCAGAGAGAGAAGCCAAGGGGCTGGGAGGTGGCCAGCTCTATGCTGAAGCTGGCTAGCACCCACTCCAGGGCACGCTTTGGGCTGATGGATTTGCTCTCCTCTTCTACAGAACAAAGTGGTGGCTGTGGATGGTGTGAAGGTGAAGCTGCAGGTGAGCTTTGGGACGGGGTGTCCTGTTTCCAGCCTGATTACTGGAAACCACTCCCAGGCTGAGTGTCGTGGCCCAATGGGGCCAGGAGCCACAGGGGGATCCTCAGTTTGGTGGGGGTTCCCCTCACTGCTCTCACTGGGGTGGCTTCTCGACAGATCTGGGACACAGCAGGACAGGAGCGTTTTCGCAGCGTCACCCACGCCTACTACAGGGATGCACAAGGTGAGTTTGGGGTCTGATAGGGTTGAGGGGGACCCTGGCTGGAGCACATCTCTGCTGTGGGGCCATGCCTCTGCCTCTTCCCTTCCAGCCCTGCTCCTGCTCTATGACATCACCAGCAAGATGTCCTTTGACAACATCCGCGTGAGTCCCCACCATGGGTTGGGAGCATGTTTCAGCCTGGGTATTTGGGTCGTGAATGCCCTGGGTGGGTCCAGGGCAGTCCGGAGCCAGTTTCACATGTGGCATGCTGAGAGCTTGGTCCCAGGATGCCTGGCTGGGAACTGTATGGCTGGGCGAGTTCTGTTTGAGGACAGGGTAAATGGCTGGAGGGAGAAATTGAGGTTTGGGATGAATATGAGCAGTGCCTGTGGAAGCTTGGGCTGTGGCCAGGAAACGGGCTGTTTTCAGGAGGGTTTAGCTGTGGCACTGGGAAGGTTCCCATGCTTAAAGAAAAAGTTCTCTCTGTCCTCCTGGTGGGGTATGAAGGATGAGGGTGGGACAGGGGAACCCTTCACCTCAACAGAGCCCTGCTGCCCAGCAGGCCTGGCTGACGGAGATCCATGAGTACGCACAGAAGGATGTGGTCATCATGCTGCTGGGCAATAAGGTGCGTGCAGGGTCCCCATTCCCCATGGTGCGTTGTGCTGTCCCTGTGGCTGGGTGGGATGAGGCTCAGGGAATGCAGCCTGCCTATGCCCTCCTCTGGGCTCTGCTGCTTTTTGGGCTCAGCCAGGCCCAGAGGTGATCTCAGAGGTGTGGGGGGCATCAGAATGGCTGGGGTGGGCCAGCAGCCAGTGGGAGGCAGCACAAGGCTGACACTTCTGGTATGGAATGGTCCAGGTAGGGGATGGTCCTGCTAAGGGGTGCTGCTGGATATGAGGTACCTACCTGGGTCCTAGATGTGATTCCAGTTCCCAGGTAGCCCCAAGTCCCAGATGCCCAACCAGATCTCAGATTCCCTGTGGGTGTCCAAAATGCTGCTGTGTTGGGTGCCCAATGCCTGACGGTACTGGATTTTCTGCTGGGACTGGATGCCCCCATAATCATGGATGATGCCAGGTACTTCATGCCCAGCAGGGTACCAGAAGCCCACCCAGGTCCTGGATGCCCCTAGGTACTGGATGCTGCTACAGGTCCCTAGTGTCTCAAGATTCTGGAAGCATCCTTGATGCCATCCCAGATGCTCAACAGCCCCTGGATTCTCCTCTGGGCACTGGATGTACACAGCAGCCCCCTGTGTACCCGATACTGCCTGCTGGCCAGATGCCCCAGCTGGTCCAGCTACATGGCAACACTTTCCTTCCCTTCTCAGGCTGATGTGAGCAGTGAAAGGGCTGTGAGGACAGAGGATGGAGCATCTCTGGCCAGGGTGAGCCATGCCATGGTCTAACTTTGCTACAGCCATGCTAAAACAATTGCATGATGCTCAAAGTCCCTGGCAACATGCCAGCCCCTGTGATGAGTGCCCACGGCCTTCTGCCTCTTGCACTGGCAGCAGGGCAGGCGCTTGCACACCCAACCTGGGACAAGGCAGGGAGGGCACTTTGTCCCTGGGCCAGATGTCTGGGACGATTCAGGGAGAGAGGAGGGCATTTCAGGGCTAGTGACTCATGGGGTCATGCTGCCTTTTCAGGAGTACGGGGTGCCCTTCATGGAGACAAGTGCCAAGACAGGCATGAATGTGGAGCTGGCCTTCCTGGCCATTGCCAAGTGAGTATCTGAGGGACAGGAAATTGGGCAGGGGAAGCGTTCCTCTACCCCACTGCTTCCCACACTGGGCAGGTGGGGGTTACATGGCCCTACCACCCCAGGGAGCTGAAGCAGCGCGCAGTGCAGCTGCCGGACGAGCCGCGCTTCCAGATCCAGGACTACATTGAGTCACAGAAGAAGAAACCCAGCTGCTGTGCCTTCGCCTGAGAGCGGCTGGGAGGAGCTGGCACCTCTGGGGCTACAGGCAGGCAGGAGGCAGAGTGGAGGCTCAGTCCTGCCCCCGAGCACCCCAGGGAACCAGGCTGTGACAAGCCGTTTGTGACAAGACACTACAGCGGAACAGAGCCATTGTCCCAATACCCAGATCCATGGGCCCCATCCTGCTTTGCTGCAGGGTGATGCCTGGAGGTCAGTGTGTCCTCATGGGGGAATCACCATGGTATGGGGACTGACAACCTGGCCAGCAATCACTGACTGCGATGCCTTCATCACCCAAACAGCCCTGCACTCAGCTGAGGGGCCCTTGGAGTAGCCAGAAGGGCCACGTGTGCCATGGATGAGTCCCCAGGCAGCACTTGGCCCTCCCCCGAAGCCATCCCAGCTCTCAGTGCTGCTCTTGTCTGGCTGGAAGGGCCTGATCCAGCTCCCCACATCACTGATGCTGCCAGGCTCTGGCTTTCCCCCAGGGAGTCTTGGCTCTGCCCCACTGGCTGCCCCACACCTGGGCACAGCCTGTGCCCACCCTTGGCTGTGACTCCTCACTGCTGCTGTTGGCTTTGATCCTGATGCACCATGAGGGCAGCGCTGGAGGGAAGGAAGGGCTGGGATGGGACAGTGTCCAGCTAAGCCTGATCCTGACGTGAGCAAACAAACTCCCTTGGGGGCTGTCTAGGTGATGCTAGGGGCACTTCTGGTATACACAGTCATTCGGAAAAGCCTTTATTTCCCTCTTCTTGTAGCTACAGGAATTAGAGACCTTTTTTTTTGTTTGTTTTAGCAAGAAAGGCCTTTTTAATTTCAATCCGTCCAGACAAAACCATGTCCAGCCTCACGCGGGCTGGGGCTGGTGGGGCGGAGGTGCCCATGGTGCAGCCTGAGGCTGCTCTGCCTGCCAGGACAGGCTATGTTTCTCTGCCATTGCTGCGCATGCAACACAACTGTCTCCTGCCTCTGGCAAACTGCAGCTGAGACTCACTCTCTGTAGAGCAGATGCCTGAGATGCTTTAGCCAGCAAATGCTGCTGCATGGGGCGCTGATGGAGCATAGGGCCCGCCATTGCTGGATGCTCCCAGTGCTCTGCCAACCCCTCAGTCCTCTGCTGAGGGGTTGCCCTGAGCACTGCCCAGATGAATATTTGGTTAAGCAGCTGAAGAGCTGATGCAAAGGGCAGCTGCGAGGGCATGGCACTGCTGCACATAGGAACTGGGGACTGTCCAGCACATCCATCCATGCCAGCATCTTTCCTGGCCCTGCGCAGTAGTTGCTTGACTCTCACCAGCCCCAGTGCCTCCTTTACCTCTGCGCTGCTGCTGGGTCCCTCTTTGCAAGTTTACAGATTAAAGCTGGTTATTTTTGAGGCTTTGCATCTGTCTGGTTATTTTATTGCGTGAGAAATCCTTGCCCTGCGTCTGCGCTGTGGGAGGCTGCTGCGCCCAGGCACTGTGGAGCAGCAGGTCCGGGGGGCCCTGGCAGCAGCTGTGGAGAGGAGGAAGAAATCTGCAGCCCCTTCCTCTCTGCTGAGGCTTTCATTGCACATTTCAGGCGGTCCAAAGGTGAGAGGGGAAGAGTAAACATGGCCTGTTAAATTAAAACCAACCTCCTCCCCTGCTGTTCTCATGGTGCGGAGTCCAGCATTCCCCAAATAACTCTGTCTTCCCACCAATGGCATTGCTGCTGCTTGGCTGATGTCTGCAAAAAATGCTGGATGGCTTCAACACAAACAGACGTTGGCCCTTTTCTGTCTTCCCCCCTCCAGCCTGACCCCCATTAACATCGCTCAGAGCTGCAAGAGGAGGCAGCAGGGGTGTGCAGGGGCTGCTTGTGCCCTGCCATTCTGTGGGCACTTCAAGAGTCTTTTCAAAACTAAAAGCAGCTCTGGCTGTTTCCTTTGCTGCTGCCTTTCTCCTTTATCACAGTTCCGTGCTCAAACCAGCCCTTGTGGAGCTGGGGCTGGTTTCCTGACTTAGGGTAGTGGCCCCGAAAAACATGTGCCCCCCTGAATACACATGTCACTCACAACCCTCTTGCCAGGGGGAGGGCTGATGCTGCAGGCGATGAACTCCCTTGTCCCAGGGCTGTACTGTGACACGTTTGCCCTGGTTTCTCCTCTCTGCAGGCATCTGCTGCCGTCCACTGTGGGATTCCTCTCTGCTGCCTTTCTCAGGGCCAAGCAGCCGTGGGCGAATGCTCAGCCGAGTGGAGGAAAAAAATGAGCCCACTGTCTGCTCCCAGCTCCACACAGCTGGAGCACAGCCACCCCCAGCGCAGGGGGACTCTTGGTCACTGGGGTCCCTGCAGCAGACTTCTGTGCAGAAGCCCGGGTGGAACTTATTCTGTGCCACATCCTTTGTCCTGCTCTCTGTCCTGTGCTGTGTCCTGTGCCATGCTGCCATCACCTCCTTGCTCACCCGGCTGCTGCACTAAAGTTAAATGTAATCCTGGCTTTCCTAAGGACCTTTGGTCAGCCTGAACTTCAGCCAGGCCCTGAAGCCTGACAGTGAGATGTTGATGGCACCTCCATGTCACCCTCCTCAGGACAATCTAGGGGACTGGCTCTGCCTTGTTGCTGCTTTTGGCTTTTTGGCTGCTGGGGCAGAGTGAATCCCCTCCAAATTTTCCCCCATCTGCCCACACTCGGATACAGGGAGCTGGGAGCTGCTCTGGGGAATGGGTATGCTCTCATTTCCTCTGCACAGTGGGTCACAGATGCCCCCCACTGCTGCTTCCCATACAGCTCTAGTTTGAGGGTTTATTCTGCTTTTGAAGCTATAAACATCCCTCCAGCGTTGGGGCTGGCACATGAATGCCTTTCGAGGACCGAGCAAGGCGACGGGCCACAAGCCAGAAGAGGCTGAGGGGTACCACAGGGTGAGCAAGAAGTAGCCCGCGGGTCTCCAAGCACCGTCGGGTCTGTGATCCCGTAGTGGAGGTGGAGTGAGCACATGGAGAGGGGGCTCAGCGGGGAGTGCGGGCTGTTGAGAAGAGCCGGCAGTGGCTCTGGGAGGGCGATCTGGCCCCACTGGAGAGGTCCAATCCCACGAGGATCAGTCTGACCTCAAGAAGGAGCTGTCCGGCACAACGGGGCAGCGAGCCGGCCCCACCGGGAGTGGTCCAACCCCGCGGGGAGTGGTCCGAGCCCAGCGAGAGCAGTGCGGCCAGGCACTAGGACCCCGCGGCGCTGTGCCCTAGGCGCCCCGACAAGGCATGGCCTCATTTGCATGACCCCGCCACCACCCCCACGAGGCCACGCCCAGTTCTCTCTGTATAGCCCTGCCCGTTGTTCCGCTCGGACCCCGCCCAGCTCTCGCCCCACCTCCAACTATAAGAGCGTCGTGCGGAGGGGCGGGCGGTGCAGAACGCGGGGTGCGGGTAGCGCGGCAGAGCCGCTCCCGCCATGAGCAGCAGCGCGGGCCCCGCGGCGCGTCGGTGCCGCCTGGAGCGGGGGCCGGACGGTTACGGCTTCCACCTGCACGGCGAGAAGGGCAAGCCGGGCCAGTTCATCCGGCTGGTGGAAGCGGGTTCGCCGGCCGAGCGCTCGGGGTTGCGCGCTGGGGACCGGCTGGTGGAGGTGGATGGCGAGAACGTGGAGCGGGAGAGCCATCAGCAGGTGGTGGAGCGCATTCGCGCCGCCGACGGGGCCGTCACCCTCCTCGTCGTGGACTCGACGGCCGAAGAGCAGCCACAGAAGCGGGGCGAGCCCGATCCCGAACGCTGCTCTGCCGCAGGCGGGCAGGTGATTCCGGACACAGCGGAGCCTGCGACGCGGGAGCCCAGTACCGGCGAGCAGCGGGTAAATCGGGGGCGGGAAGCTGAAAAGTTTTCGGGGGTAGAAGTGAGTGGTGGGGGAGAGATCGTCGGGACCCCTCCGAGAACTGGCTTCGAGGTGGTCGCCTTGCAGCCAAGCGAGCGGGAGCTGTGGTAACCGTGTCTGCCGCGATCCGCCCTCCCCCCACGCCCCGCCCCGGGCGCCCCGTGGGGTTTTGCTCTATGTTCTTTCTGTTTTGCTTTGCTTTGAAGGCGGCTCCCCGGGAGCACTGGGCCGCGCCCGGCTGCTTTTCCTTTTGAATTTCTGTTTTATTTGTTGTGCTTAATACTCTCCTAAGCCGGCTGCGGAGCCAGGCGGGCACACGGGGCCCTTCGGACTCACAACCGAGCAGCTCCTTTTGGTGTCCCGCAGCCCTTCGGCACCTGCTTGCTTCCTGATAGGATCGAGGAAACAGGGTTTCGACGTGGAGGTGAACCCCTGCCCAGGGCTGGGGAGGGCTGGTGTTGATCTGCTCCAAAATACAATAAAAAAGATGTGGTAGAGGGTTTCTGGGGGGCTGTGACTCGTGGCCTGAGTGTGTCGGGTCTGTTGTGGAGCAGAAGTCGTGAAACCCATCCCAGACAGGGAGTTTTGGATACTATCCGACTGTCCCGGTGTGCAGACACTTAGTGGTTCAGGAATGTCAGCCCTGCCTGACGTGTGGGAGTTTGCAGTTGCACAAACGGGTGGTGCAGGAAGGTGAGGAATTGAGAAATACTGACCTTCCTTGCCCAAAGCGGTGGTTCCTAAGAAACTCCCTGGACTGCCCTAGACAATACTGCACTTTATTTACTCAGCAAAACTAGATGTTTGTTGTCACAACAGAGATGAGGATGGTTTTCCTGGGAAACAGGCTCCTGGTGTGTCTAGGGTGGGGGAGCTCTTAGGACTTGCTTGCAAAGACCAGCTGGGAAGGGTCAGTGCTGCAGGGCCTTTTCAGTGCTGGTGCTGAGCCCCAGCCAGACTTTTTGCCCCACTGAGCTGTTGTGACACAGGGTAATGCTGAGGATCAGGTGTTTTTATTAGTTGTGGACTTGAGCCTTGTGCCAGCTGCCCGTTGTCCCGGGTGGGGTGGATCCACTGCAGGGCACTAGTCTCATCTCCACCTGGCTAAAGCACTGCTACAACACCACCCTAAAGGGCTTATTTTGGTGGCAGCGGGCAGGGTCTGCTGCTGTCACTGCCTCACTTGCTCACTGTCCCCTGTGGCATCCCTAGTCCATCGGGTCTGACCCTGTTCTGTGCTGCCCTCCCATATGTCATTGTGCTGTCACACTCTCAGGGTCAGTGAGACCGTCTGTGCTGTACTTTCCACTCACAGATTCCTCCATGAGTTGGGAAAAATAAAAGGGATCCAGTTAATGCTTCTTGGATAGGTCCCTGGCCAGGCTTGGGGGGGGTCTAGGGACGTGCACTCTCTGAGGGGGATAGACCCCCAACATGCTGCAGCGTGGCTGCCTGCTCACAGGGCCTGAGGAGCTAAGGTGCCCCATAGGCTTTAGTAGGAAGCAGCAGCCCTAGATGAAGGTAACACCGTGGATTTTGCTGGAGACACCCCACAGTCCTCTGGGGCAGGGTTGAGACACAACAGAGATACCAAAGAGGGTTTCTCTATGCACAAGAGAAGGAAGTGGCTGTCATGGTGTGATATTGCTGCATGGTCCCAGATAGTGTCTCAACAGGTAGCAGGAAATCTTGTGGCTGGGGTAGGGTCTGATTCTCAGGGCTGGGGACCAAAGACTGCAGAGTAGATTTGGAGATGTTGCCCTGGCTAGGCACCCACCAAGCAGGGAGGAAGATGCCAGGCAGGATGCGGAGCCAAGCTGGAGCAGGCAGAAAGGGAATTATCTCCAGCAAGGTGGGAATATGCTGCTGTGCCTGTTCTCTGGCAGCTGAACCCCATCCCCCTGCAGCCCCCAGCACCCTGCCCCACCCTCATAGCTTGGTGGGATTCCCTGAGGATCACTGTGGTGGCAAACAGGAGGTTTGCATATGCCAGAGTCTTGTTTGTTTTATTGAGCTAGACTTGCCTTTATTTGCTTAATGAACCTGGAGACAGTCACTGCTGAGAGAGCTGGACCCAGCCTCTCTCCAAACCCTCCTGGGTCCTGCATGCTCAGCACTGCTCTGTGCCAGGAGCTCAGGGCTCCCAGTGCTGAGTATGAGCCAAGGAGTTTTTGTGGGGGGTGATAATGGTCTCCCTTCTCATTACTACAAACCTGCAGTGTGCAAACCCTCATCATGCCAGGGTGCAGGTTTTGATCCCCCCTGGAAGCAGCTGGGGAGCTGCTCTGTGCCCCCCTCCTTGGTGGTGTTGAGCCAGTGGTGACAGTTTTACACCACCGTGGCCAATCCTACTTCCGGGGCTGTGGGGACTGTCCCCAGCTCTCGGCTGGGAGCCATGACAGCTCGTTCTCCCTCCACTTGTGTTTCCAGAGGCTTTGGCTGCTCAGGAGTGGCTTGAGAAAGTTTCATGCAAACCACACGGACTTGGAGCCACACTCGCAGCTTCCCTGGCATGAACGGGGGCTTCTTTTACCAGAGCAAGGCTTTTGGTACCAGCCTCAGCCTTCCCTTTCGCAGATTCATCCTTAAATTCTTCCCTGCCAGCAATGCTCATCCCTCCTCATAAAAACCTGTGTGAACCTTCCAGCACTGGGTTTTGGGGTACAGCAGGGAGCAGATACCCCTGTCTGGGAGCGTTGCACTGGGAATAGTTGGTGTCTAATTAGGAAATGAATTAAATTTCCTCTCAAGGCAGCTGCATGAAAAGCAGCTCCAGTCAAATGGGACGTGACAGGGATGCTGCGAGGAGACTGCTTTGCATCCCCTTTGTATGGAGCCCGAATGTGTGCGCCAGATTTCAGGACCCGTGTGAATGGGCTGGCCCAGGCGTCCCCAGAGCCGCTGCAGTTCTCCTTGAGTAACTGGGACTACTACTACTGCTGCTGATGGGCTTGTTGCTGCTTGTAGGGCTGTGGGGAGTTTCCTGTGACTTGGTGTTTCTAAAGCTAGCTTGAAATTGCAGTTGGGGGGCTGGGAACTGGGGAGGGGGTTCTGGCACACCATGTGGTTCCTGGGACTGCTGGTCCTGACAGATGGCCAGAAGGGTGCTCTAGAGGGGTGGTCTGACACATGGGAGGGGGTCTGGAGGTGCTCCAAGTCCTGCTTCAGGGCAGGAATAGGGATGTGATGCTGCTGAGCTCCTCAGCTCAAGTGGGCATCTCTGCTACACTTGTGTGCAGAAGAATGGGGTTGTCCTGGGATGCCCGTGACAGGGGCTAAGCCCAGCTCCCCCCCCGCCACCCTCCCCACCGGATGTTGTAATTGCTCCTAACAAGGCTTGGCCACTAATCCCTGCCCCAGTGCAGCACGGGGGCTGCTGCTCTTGTAGTCCAGGACACAAAAGCTTACAAGAAACTGGGGGCATTTCCGTTTTCCTGTATTCGGCTCCCACCCACGCAGCTGCGGAGCTTCTCTGCATTGTGGGTGCTGTGACCCCAAGACACCTCTGGCCTCATGTCCCTTTCTGGCTGGGAGACTTTGGGGCTGGAGGGATACCCTGATGCAGGGTGCTCACCCCATGGATGGGCAGGATGGAGAATCAGCTGTGGTTGTGTTTTAGTCTAGGGGAGGCAGAGTGGTGGGTCCTGCTGAGATTTGGGGAGGGGGAAGGCAGCCTGGCACACTGGGCTGGGGGAGCTGCCAGCCTCTGGCAGGGGGATGCTTTGGGGCTGGGTCACAGCTCTGTGAGGCCATGACCTGAGGCAGCTGCCCACCTCCCTTACACTTCCCCAAATTCATGGCCCCATTATCTGTGGGGGCTTGGGCTGCCAGAGCTTTGTTGGTACTGCTGGGATCCAAGTCCTCTCTCCTCCTCCCAGTCTGGGAGCACTGCCAGCGCTGCTTGCTGGGTGCTCCTTGTGGCTTTGTCCCGAGCTATCAGCGTGGAGCAACCCTGTGGTGCTGCCAAGGGCACCGGGAACCTGGGTGCTCATATGGCCCAAACACCCTTCCTGGGGCACAGCCAGGGCACAGACCAAGGGAGGTGCTGCCTCCCTCCAGGCTCCACCAGCTCCTGTGTTTTGGTCTTGGTTTGAAGCCTCCCCATCCTCACCCTCATTAGGAATTGCTGCCTGGGTAGGGTTGCAGGTGCCACAGCCTGGGCGCCTCATGAACCTGCTGCTATCTGAGCATGGGGACGAGGGCAGAGCCCACAGCCCAACCCCTGGCACGGGGGCACCCTGGGGGCAGCCTGGGCAAAGTCAAGGGGTCACAATCCTCCACCCAATCAAGGAACGTGCTGCTGGTATGTGGAGAAGTCATACCACCACCTCCTTGGGGTGCAGCTGGGCTGCTGCACTGAGCATTGGGGTGGGTCCTGTGTGGGTGCTGGCGCCCCAGGCTCACCTTTACCCCTGCGCAGGCTCAGCTGAGTGCTCAGTGTCCCTCCCTTCCCACAGGGTTGGTGAGAAGTGCTGCTGCAGCAACTGGCCAGCCTTGACCTTGTGGGCAGGTGTTGTGCAAGAGGATGGGGTTTTATCACAGTGACTGCCAATGTGTCACCCTGGCCCATGCAGGACTGCAAGATGACTGTGAGCCAGCAATGTGCTCTTGTGGCCAAGAGAGCCAACAGCATCCTGGGGTGGTTTAGAAGAGGGGTGGTTAGCAGATCAAGAGAGGTTCTTCCCCTCTACTCAGCACTGGTGAGACCACACCTGGAGTATTGTGTCCAGTTCTGGGCTCCTCAGTTCAAGAGGGATGTGGAGCTTCTGGAGAGAGTTCAGCGTAGGGCAACGAAGATGATAAAAGAGGTGGACCACCTCCCTTATGAGGAGAGGCTGAGGGAGCTGGGTCTCTTTAGCTTGGAGAGGAGGAGACTGAGGGGTGACCTCATTAATGTCTACAAATATTTGAGGGGTGGGTGTCAGAAGGATGGAACTGGGCTGTTCTCGGTGTCATGTAGTGATAGGATGAGGGACAATGGTTGTAAGCTGGAACATAAGAGGTTCCACATCAACCTGAGAAGGAACTTCTTCATGGTGAGAGTGACGGAGCACTGGAACTGTCTGCCCAGGGGTGTTGTGGATTCTCCCTCACTGGAGATATTCAAGACCCGACTGGACGGGTTCCTGTGTGACTTGGTTTAGGTGATCCTGCTGTTGCAGGGGGATTGGACTAGATGATCTTTTGAGGTCCCTTCCAATCCATAATGATTCTATGATTCGATTCTATGATTCTATGACCCTGTGCCGCTGCAGCAGTGCCAGGCATGGGGTGCCAGCACACCAGGAATCAGGCTGTCCTAGCAGGAGGCAACGGGGATTTCACAGCCAGAAGGCAGTGCGCTGCACAGGGAAGAGCACAGTGAGGGAAATTCCTGCACTGCATGATCCCAGTGATGCTGTGGGTTCCAAAGGAGAACAAATAGACTCAGGAGAAAGACTAAATATTAACTCCCACTCCAGTAAGGAACATTTTGGGAGGTTGAGCACAGTTTTGCTGCTAGGAGAGCATGAACTGAGCCTGGGATCTGATGGGCAAGGCAGGATCAAACTTATTTTACATATAAATTTGTACAAGTGGTGTTTGGGTGCTGGGGTTGGAGCAGTTCTGACAGGGCTGCCTCCAGACAGTGGGTTCGTGTTGTCTTGTGCCTCTGGTGCTTTCTGGGCACCCTGCTGGGTGAGTGGAAACAGATCCTATTTACCAGGGGTGCTTCCACAGATGTTCCTTCTCCCTGCTGCTCGCGCTGTGGGGAGCTGTGCACTTAGAGAGCTTGTGGGATGCTGAGTGTGGGCTTTGGGCTGCTCCAGTTGGGTTCCCTGTCTCCAGGTGCTGGTGGATGCACAGGTCAGGGTGAAACTGGGTGCATCTCTCCAGGGTATTGCCTTGTAGAGAGATGAATATCCTATGTCATGCTGTCGCAGTTGAGCTGGTTTCTCTGTTTTGCAATCGTGGAGGGCCATGCTGGGGTGTTGGGCCACCAAGGCTGTTCCATCCAGACCCCAGTCATCTGCTCACATGCCTCTGCTGTGCTGACTATGGCTTCTGGTGCTGTAGGGTAGGAGGTCCCACTGGTCCCATGGCTGGGTTTGCCATATAGGGGGCTGCAACTTGCAATGGGGCTTTAGTAGGGAGCAGCAGCCCTAGATGAAGATAACACTGTGGATTTTGGGGAGTCAACCCCAGCTCTAGACACCCCACAGTCCTCTGGGGCAGGGTTGAGGCACAACAGAGATACCAAAGAGGGTTTCTCTATGCACAAGAGAAGGAAGTGGCTGTCATGATGTGATATTGCTTCACGGCCCCTATGGTTTCTCAACAGGTAACAGGTGCTAGAACAGATAGAGCGATGCTAGAAGACTTCTCCAGTAGCAAAGGCTTCCCCTGTGGGGTGGGGGATGCTCCCCAGCAGCCTGGGCTGTGTTTTCTTCACCTGCATGTGGCAGTTGCAGTCCTAATCCCAAAAGGAAGAGCATGGTCTAGGGACATGTGTAATAATGTGTAATCAGTGTGCCCTGCACTTAAGTAGAGTTTGAGTTCATGAGCTGTTCTGGCACCCTGTGTCCCAGCTCAAGGCGTCTGTGGGTGCAGGTGGCCACCAAGGATGGTGCCCCTGCTAGCTAAGGAGGCACCTGGTGGTCCTAGCACTGCCCCTATGTTTGCAAACAGCTCTCACAGCTGTCCCTGTTGCAGGAGGAACTGAGGCCTCGGTTGTGCTGCATGAAGAAGGGCCCCAATGGCTACGGCTTCAACTTGCACAGCGACAAGACCCGTCCAGGGCAGTATGTGCGTGCTGTGGACCCTGACTCACCAGCTGAGGCAGCAGGACTGGCCCCCCAGGACCGCATCATCGAGGTAATGAGGGCATCTCCCCAGAAACTCAGTGCTCCCACGTGTCCTGTTTCCCCGGGAGGACCAGGCATTTGCTGGGATGGTGCCTGGTGTCCTCAGTACCAGCAGTGACTCACGGCACAGCCTGACCCATCCCCACCCAGGGGAGCAGCACTGTGGAGGGCTGGGACTCAGTGCTAATTACCTGGCTGTGGGTTCAGGGATGGAACCACTGTCCTCTGCTGACAGCAAGAGTGTCCTGGGGTGGGCCGGGCTGAGGACAAGGTGCATGCTGGCCCCAAGCCCTGCTGCTGGCCATGGGGACGGGGTTTATACCAAGAGCGATAATGACTCAAGAGGACAACAACTGTCTGAGTTCTGACCCCACTGCTGCTTTTGGGGTGAAGCTTTGGGTTTCCAGCAGCCATGGCATGAGGGCTCAGTGCCGTGTCCATGCTGTCCATCTCCTGCACCAAGCCTGGGTCCATGCTCTGCCAGGTGCTCCCTGCCAGCCTTGCCCCTCTGATCCTGTCCTAATCACTCTGAGCAAAATCTGCTTTTAATGAGGTTTTTCTGGCTTCACTGCTAATCCTCGTGATGCTGCAGATATCTATGGGGGCTGTGGGGTGGCTGTGTTGGGGCTGTGACTGGTACCCAGCCCCTCTGTGGAGCTTCTCCCAAGGGCTGGATGTGCCCTGGCAGCAGGGTTGACTGGTGCTGTGCCCACAGGTGAATGGGGTGTGCATGGAGGGCAAGCAGCACTCTGATGTGGTGGCAGCTATCAAGGCAGGTGGTGATGAGACCAGGCTGCTGGTAGTGGATGTCCTCACGGATGAGTTCTTCAAGAAGTGCAAGGTGGTGCCCTCAGAGGAGCATCTGGCAGGTGGGCTGGGGGCTGTGCTGCAGGGAGGGGAGGTCTGTATCACCTCTGATGGCTTTGTCACCTTGTCACCGAACATGGGGGAGTCCCCAAGCCCTGTGAGATGAAAGATCTCATCACTCTGGAACTAAGCAGGGTCACCCAACTTTGGCATCCTCCTGCTTGGCCAAGGGCCCCAGGCTGGGTTGGTGGGGCTGACATGGGCTTTGTGGGAAGGCAGAACCCCAGTCTGCCACCTTAGGGCTGGTTTATGGTCCCAGGCTGCACTTTGTCAGGTTTCATGACCTGAGGCGTGAACAGGTACCAGAGACCATTCACTGTTCTCCAACCTCAGCTCAGCTGTGAGCCCTTCCTTGCTGACATGATGATCCTTGGGAGGATTGAGTGGGGAGAGTCTCACTGGGCTCCAACATCATGGCTGTCATGGTGGGGCTGGCACTGAGGGGTGGGTTAAGGAACTCGGGACCCAGCAACACCTCAGACACTGGCCATTTGCAGCCCTAGCCAGGCACTGCTGTGCTTATTGGCGAGGGGGCAGGGAAACACCCAAGCGAAGGTGCTGGGTGCATCCTCACCCAGCACCCTGTTCTCAACCCACAGGTCCCTTGCCGGAACCAGTTGCCAATGGTGATATAGGGAAGGTAAGAGAAGCCTCATCTTGCTTTTGATCCCATCTATGCCAGTCTTCTGTTTAGATGTCCATGTGCTCAAGGGTGGGTGATGCCACCAGGGACCACAGTGCCCTCAGACTGCCACACAAGAGTGGTTGCCACTGAAAAGAGCACTGGGAATTGGTTCTCTGTAGAAAGTGGGGCTGCAATGGCTGCCTTCCTCTTCTTCCTCCTCCTCCATCCTCAATGGTGCTTTGGGGCTGAGAGCTCTTGTGCTCTGCAGGAAGATAACATCTAGCCTGCAGCCACCCTCCTCCTCCTGCTAAAGCTGGGGCGCTCAGCCCGGGGTTTAATCCTTTCCCGCTCTGGATGGGCAGTGCAGGAGGTATTTATGAGCCTGGAGCTCACAGGGGATTATGTGTGGGGAGGGTGGATTTCATAGCCCTTTAAGGTGGGTCTTGTAACTTTGGGGGCTGTTCCGGACCACCCCGCTCACACTTGCTCCTGCTCTCTGCCAGGAAAATGGTGGAGACCCCCAGTCCAACTCTGTGTCCAAGAGCCCATCCAGCCCTGGGCCACTGGCCATGTCCCCTGACTCCAGTGAAACCCACAGTGAGGTAGGGCTGGGGATGCTATGGGGAGGTGGTTGCCGGATACAGGGCCTGAGCTGAGCCCTTACTGTGGGGCCATACTGGGGAACACTATGGGGCTGACACAGCTGCTTCTCTGTAGCCCCACACCCAGGAGGGTGACAAGCGCCATTCAGCATCCGGCTCCCTGTTGGACCTTGACATCCCACTGGCTGTGGCTAAGGAGCGGGCACACCAGAAACGCACCAGCAAGAGGGCACCCCAGATGGATTGGAGCAAGAAAAATGAACTGTTCAGCAACTTGTGAAGGCCCTGGGGTGGGGATGATGGTCCACAACCCTGCCCTGGCCTCACACTCCCCTCTCCTGCATCTCCCTCCTCCTTGCCATGGGCTCACGGTGGGGGTGTAGGGCTGCTCCTCAACACCCTGGCCTGAGTGCTGGGGCTGAGTGGCCAGTGAACATCTCCATAGCAGGGCCCTGGGTGGTGGGTTTGGGCTAGGGACAGCTGGGTGGTGCCCCCTCCCCCATGAGCCCATCCCTAGGGTACTCCTCCAGCCCTGTACACTCTGGTTGTAGGCACAAGCAGGGGTTTAGTGGGAGGACCAAGGATTTGGAGTGATCAGGTGTCTAACACTTCTGATCCTTGGTTCTTCCCTCACCCCAAACCCCATCTCCATTGGAGCCTCCCGACCCCAAACTGTTCTTTAACTACAAAACCTACGATTTTTAATGACTTTTAGCAAACCTCAGCTGCCCAGTCACCAGCCACAGCAATTCCTCCCCTGACTCCAGCCTGGCAAGCTCCGTCCATAATGACCTTGTCCCTTTGCCCTGCTGGCTGCAAGGAGGGACCTGGGTGCCCAGCACAGTGGGAAGCCCCCAGCACCCTGCTCCCAGGGCTATTTTGAGGAGAGAAGGTGTTCAGAGCCAGCACAGCAAGCAATAATAATCTCTTTTGCTCCTGCTCGCTCCTGGAGGCAGGGCCGATCAGGGTTTGAATCCCACAGTTTTAATTTAAAGGCTTCTCAATAGACTTTTTATTTTTTTTTCCAAAATACGAGTTTTCCAATCACACCATTTATGTTGTGGGTTTTTTAATGTCTTTTGTGGAGACTCCTCCTGTGGATGTTTTGTTTCCGTGTGTCCTGATCAGGTGGTGTTGTACTGTTGAGCTCAAGAGAAATTCTGTTTACTGGAATAAACCTTTCTGACTTCACATGTCTGGTTTAAGGCTAAATCCTTCTGAAACCTGTAGGTGTGCAGGGGCTTACTCGGGGCTCATTGTGTCACAGGGCCTGGAGAAGATGCAGGTAATGCTCCCAGTGGTAGGGAACATGGGGGCTGGTTTGGGTACACATCAGCACCCAGTGGGGCCACGCTGGGGGCATTGGGAATAAACTGGCTGGTCCCAGTGTAGGCTAATGCCTCAGGGTGATTAAAGCGTTCTAATCCCCTGGGGAGTGCAAGGAGGGCAGGGGGTGGGTGATGGGAAGCTCTAATCTATGTCTGCTGCTCTGGCTGGAGGGTGGCAGCTCTATCAGGGGCAGTCCAAATCTGCTCACAGCACCTCTGGGGTGGAGTGAACCTGAGCCCCAGAGCTTCCATCTGGGTCTGGGATATCCCAAGGCTTCAGCACCCTACCTGCTTCGCAGGGCTGGTTTTAAGCCCATGTAGGCAGCTTATAAAATGCCAAGCTCAGCCCTACTGGCATAGCAGGCAAGTGCAGGGACACTGTTCCTGGGGGACTCAGTGAGGCTGGCTGTGCTCCCAGCAGTGGCTATGGTGTGCTGTGGAACTGCAGACTTTGCCCAGCATCTTTGCTTCCTCCCCTTCTGCACCCTCCTGTGCTCCATAGCCTGAGATGAGCTCCTTGCCCTGAGCAGCAAGAATGACAACCAAGTGCCAGGTTGTCCTCTGCAGAGATGAGCCCATGTCCTCCTCTCCCACCCGCTCCCCTTGGGCTGAGCAGAGTGCTCCAGCCTGCAATGCCACTGACTGGGGTTGCCCACCCAGGGCAGGAGTCAGGGGCACTCAGTGAATCCCAGGAGCAGTGTTTGCTGCTTCACTCAGGCTGATTCCCTGTGGGAACCCCAGTTGAGGCCTGCTGGGACTCTCCACTTTGCCAACTTCGTGGGGAAGGCTGTGGCTCCAGGACAGACCCAACTTTGTCTCAGGTTGCTAGGGCTCAGGCTTTTCCCAGCTGCCTGTGGAGGCAGGCAAGCGCCGGCGTTGCTGGGGTACTGAGGATGCCAAGCAGGGCACTTGCTGGCTCCAGAGCAACCAGCTGGGAACCGCAGTGGTGCTGGGGAGGGCAGGACAGGTCCACTGTGCTCCCCTCAACCCTGCAGGCAGAGGTTAAATTTTACTTCTCACTCTTATCACTTTTGTAAGGGAGCAAATCCCACCTCACTTTTCTGGCAGAGGGATGAAAATCCCCATGCAAGAAGCAGAGAGCCAGCAATTCACTTGGCAGGTGCTGAGGGGCAGAAGCTGTTCCTGCCCACAGCAGGTGATGAACAGCATGAGGATTTGTACCCCTTATCATTGTAATCCCTGCTGGAAGTAGAGCTGCTCTTCACTTTTTTTACTGCACAAAGCTTTCACTACAACTAAATCCACGCTACCTACCTGTTGTTTTAAGCACCACACCACAGTACTCCTGCACTTGGTTTCAATGTGAGTCACAGGAGGGATGTATTTAACTAAAATTGGAAAATTAAACCCTCTAGATCCTAAAAATACAGGCACTAAAAATTCCAGAGTCTGGTAAAAACATCCCATGGCAAATGTGAAAGCTGTTACCTGGTACTGCGTCACTGGAACAACTCACTTCTGGTCTAGAATTAGCCCTTATGGCTGCTACAACAGTGGGAAACAGGCAGGAGCATCAGTTGTCCTCTGTACCTTCTGTCCTCTCCTCTGAGCAAGCTTCCCTGCTGGGGAAACCACGCTGCACAGGGCAGGAAAGGTCAGGCCAAATAACTGCATTTAACAGTCTGTCCAGAGGGAGTCAGGGAAGTGCCTCTTCTCAAGCCACAGATCTCACAGGCATCAAGCAGAGACCAGCTCCTGCTCTCAATGTATCTGCCTCTAGTAAGAGATAATTTCTCCCCATTGGTCTTACTGAACAGCAGCAAATGGAGGATCCAGGCTCAGCTCCTGAGCTCCTTGAAGCAGGGGATCACTGTTCTGTCTCCTTTCACTCGTGCTCTCCTTTTCTTTGCTTCCACAAAAGCAGCCTGGTGAGATGAGGTGTAATATCTCTTTGCTGATGGTTTGAGGGTTCCACATCCAACACGTGGCTCTGAAACTGGAGGGAGTTTGTCTCAGCAGCCTCCTGCAGCTTTCAGTCCCCCCATTCCACAGCAATCATGGTGAGAGTGGCTGGTATCAACAACTATCACCACAGTAACTTGGCCTTTGATTGTTCTCACCTGCTCCTAAGCCTCTTACTTCCAGGACCCAGCAGTGTCCCCCTGCAACCTCTCTCACCCCAGAAAATAAGATTCAAGGAGCCTCTGCTGTCCTCTGCTACAACTTCTAACCACCCTTAGCAGCCACAGTGAGCAGCCCCACCACTCCCAGACAGCTCTGGGAAAACCCCTCAGAACTTTGTCAAGATTTTTTATTCAAGAGAAAACAGATGGAGCTCCAGCACACTGAGACTGCCACTATCACACTGCTGTAAGGGTAGGGCAAGAAGGAACAGTGGGTGCTGCTTGGCCAGAAACTGGTGGCACCGGGAATCAATTACCTGCTGGTGAATTTGCTGGAGCAGCATGTTGAAGTTAGTCTTTCCTAGCCAAGCCTGTGTTCTCCAGGTCCAAATTTCAGGCAGCATGCCTGGCTGAAGCAACAAGGTGCAAAGTTGACAAGATGACACAGTAACTGAAGGAGACAGCTGGAAACACTTGAAACCGTGAAGCAGAGCATTGCCTCACTGGTGTCCTCCACACTCAGACCTCACAACAGTGTCGAGCTCCTCCCTGTAAACCAGACCAGTGTCTGGATTTGTCTGTCAGGTCTCCAGCACCCCAGCTGGCAGCTTGACCTCAGCGTAGCTCTTCTCCACTACGTGCTTTGTCTGTTCCAGGAGCCACTTTCTCTCTTGGTCACTGACATCCAGCCTCAGCGTCACCTCTTGGAAAACACTGTTGACAGCAACCTGCACAGCACAGAGGGGGAAACCTGCTCTGTGACCAGGACTGAGCTAATGCTGATCATGTTTTCTGAGAAGAAGATGGATTGTTACTGCACCTCCTTAAAATGAAGCTTTTTGAACATGCAGATACTGACTTCATTTTCTTGACCAATTTTAGCCTCAAATTTGGTGAGACCCAGGTTTCTCACTCCTGCAAAAAAAACCAGAGAGAAAAGTGTTTCTGTTACCTGCTTGGCTGCCTCATCTTTGGAAGCACAGGACTCCCAATTTCTGGGGCAGATGCTTCTCACACATCAACTTCCTGTCTGTACCAGTGGAAATAGGTGGTTCCACATCACACCCTGATTGTGCTCCTGTTCCCATACACTGAGCCACCCTTACCATAGGACATCATCATCAGAGTTGCCTCCTTGCCAAACCCTCTGCCTCGATAGCTGGGTTCTGAAAAAGACAGTCAGAGTTGCACTCAGCTGTGAGACACGGATCAGTCATGCTGGACACTTTGCAGAAGGGACAATGACCCAAGGGATGCTGATCAGGACTGAACAGCCAGGGCAGAAGCAATGAGGATAAAAAGTTGCTGTAGGTAACATCTGTTTGCAACTGGCCTAAGCCACAATGACAAAGGTCCAAGCTATGAAGCAGAACTTGACCTGCAATCATGATTTCAATCTCGCCCAATGTGGGATCTTCAGTGTCGGTGAGGAACAGATTCACATCGCCCACCATACAGTCCTCGTCCGCTCGCACCTGCTTGCACCACCTCTCTGTGTCCAACACGATGAAGGTGCACTCTGGGGAAAACAAAATGGTGGCAGTGTCTACAGGGCATGCAGAGAATTATTCACAAATTACTGAAGGATTAAAAGAGAGCAGCAGTGGACAGAGGAACAACAGTTTCAACAGGAAGCTATGATAATGGGACTTCCCACACCCAGCGTGCCTGGTCCCATCCACAAGAGGATGAGAGGAACCCATTATGAGAGCGACACAGACACCAGAACTAGAAACGGACCATCTAAGGAGCATGAAAACTTCCATCCTGTGTCTGAGGTCTCCAGGCTGTCTTGCTCAGCAGCAAGCCTGAGCGAAGAACTGTGTGGTGCACGAGGCCAAGCCCCAGTGATTCACCCAGCCCATATCCTTACTGAGTGCAGCAGGGCTTTTAATGCCAGCTAAGACAAATGCTCCAGACTCAGGTCTTTGCAAGCCTCAGTATTTTCTATGTCACTACATTTCTTGCCAACTTTTATAGGCAGTGATTCATGACCTGTAGGAGAGCCGGGAAATCAATTCAGTCAATGCACCCCAACCTGGTAATTGTAAAGTAATTAATTTTCTCAAAGATAAATACAACCCCCTCCACCTTTTTATGATGATCAGACCTGGGAAATGTTGACTGTGCAGCAGCTCAGTAGATAACACTCCAGAAAATAAATCACTGCAATCTTTGAAAAGCTGCACAAAAAGAACCCCAAGAGCACTGGACATTCTCTAGTTCCGTGAGCACACAGCAATTAGGAACAGACAGGCAGGTCAAAGCCACAGTGGTAGAAGGTCTCACATCTCTGCTTCAGCAAGCAGAACTCAGTCCCTGGGTGGTCTCAGCTTACTAATGAGTCTTTCACAGGACAGAAGGGACCCACTCACCACTCCTACCCACCCTCAAAAAGTGTTTAAGATCCTCACTGTCCGTGTCTTCCCGCCAGCTGCGCTGCATCTCATACTCCTGCTCCAGGCTGAGAGGTTCGGAGGCAGTCAGGCGCTGCAGCTCCTCTGACTGCATCCACTCGTGATACCTGACAAGAGAAGCCAGAACCAGATCACCGCCCAAGCTACACTATTCCAGGCTGATTTCCACTAGTGCTCTGAGGATTAGGCTGTCCTGGAAACACTTGCCTGGGATTCATGGCAACTTAAAAGTATCCACTAGCCTCTTGGCCTTCTCTAACATAGGAACTGGTATTCTCCACGGGAATTTAGCAAGTTATCCATCCTGTGGGCTTTGTCTGCAGAATGCCCCATACAAACTCTATGTTCTTAACAACACTGAGCATTGAGTTCCAGCACATTTCATCCTGACTAAGATAAAATCAGCATCTCCCAGACACTGACTGAGTGACAATACTGGCCTCTTTGTGCTGAGACTGCAACTAGCCAGGCCTGTCCTTCACAAACACCTGCAGGCCTGCTTCTAATTTATCAAACATCCATCTGCCTTTATATATTGACATTCTGGTCTTGCACTGTCATTGGGAAAGACATCAATGAACAAGAAAGTGCTGGTGGTTCACTCACAGCCATGTTATTTCCCTTTTTGTGGGGATACAGCAGTGCAGGCAAAGTTCTCTGTCACCACAGCTGGCAAAGGGCACAGACCTGCCAGGGATGTCACAGGACAAAACTGATGGCCTTTCCAGGGTGCTCCTTCCACTGAGCGGTTCCTGGGGGAAAGGCAGCCCTGCAGCCGTCAAGCCAAGACCATTTCTGGACACACAATCACAGAACCACAGATTGGTGGGAGTTGAAAGGGACTTCCAGAGATCACCTAGTCCAACCCTTCTGCTAGAGTAGGGTACCTAAAGCAGGTCCCACAAGAACAGTCCATCTCCAGAGCAGGAGACTCCACAACCTCTCTGGGCAGCCTGGACCAGGGCTCTGTCACCCTCACTGTGAAAAAGTTTTTAACTTCTATTTAAACTGAACCTCCTGGGTTCCAGTTTGTGCCCAGTGCCACTTGTCCTGTCACTAGGCACCACCGAGAAGGGCCTGGTCCCATCCTCTTGACGTCCTTTAGATACTGATCATATCCCCCCTAGTCTCCTCCTCTCCAAACTGAACAGTCTCAGCTCTCTGTCTCTCCTCACAAAGCAAATGCTCCAGCCCCCTAACCGTCCCAGTGCTGGTGTCTCCCCAGTAGCAATATGTCCCTCTAGAACTGGGAAGCCCAGAACTGCACGCACTGTACCAGACGGCCTCCCTCCCAGGACAGGGCAGAGCAGGGGCAGGATGAGCGGCCCGGGCAGTGCGGGGCAGGAAGTCGGACACGTACCGGGGCACATGTGCAGAGCTGTAGGGCACCAGGGTCACCCGCTGTCCCTGCAGCACAGTGTCCTGGTTAATCCTCATGTTCCCTGCGCGGAGACAGAGCCGGCACCCTGCTCGTGTCCCAGAGGCGGCCAAGGGCTGCGGGAACACCCAGCTCTCAGGTTCACACTAATCCTCTGCCAGGGCCCAGGTCAGGGGAGCAGCCCCGGAGTCCAGATGAGCTGCAGGACCTGACAAGGAACCAGAACGGAAGTTCCAGCCGCCCCGGAACTTCCGCGCATGCGCGGAAACACCAGCGTCCGTCTTGAGCCCACCCCTTTCCCCGCCTTTACACGTGATTCCAACGTCCCAATCGCAATAGGCGCGTTCACCCCCGCCCCGCCCTCCCCCCGCGGGCCGTTCACGTGCGCGGAAGAGCCCGGCGGGCAGCGCGTGCGCTGCGGATGTTGCCGCGAATGGGGAGGGGGGTGGGGCCGCCGGCACGAGCCGCCGCCGGTGAGACCCGGGAGTACCGGAGGTGGGGGGGGCGTGGTCTGTGAAGGGACTTTGGGGAGGAACCGGGGAAGGGTCCCGTGGATGGGGGTGCAGTGGGGCCTGGGGAGGGTCCCGGGAAGGACTGGGGGTGTTACCGAAGCGCAGGGCCTTGGCTAGGGACAGGAAAGGCCTCGGGGTGGGGAAGGACTTGGAGTTGTGGGGAGCTCCGTAGGCTGGGCCCCATTGGCCTGGGCCCCGGCGCGATCTCTGTCCCGGGGGTGCCGCTTGTCCTGCTGCTCCCTGGTGGGTCGTTAGAGGGTCAGGGGCTTGAACCGGGGTCTCTTCTACTGGCAGATGTTGGGTCTCTGTTCCCAGGCTGGCAGTGCTGCCCCGGGGAGTTCCTGTCACCCGTGCCCGGGTGTGAAGGCTCAGGGGCTGTTTGGGGTTTAGCAGCGTTGATGATCTGCCCCAGTGAACCACAAGGATTTGCGCAAGTGTGAGAGATTTCATGCAACTCTTAAACATTTTTGCTGTGCCAAGTTATTTTTTTACACCAAAACCTTTCAGAAGGCTTTGGGTCTCACTCTCCCTTGTAGTTTTCTTAAGATAATGTGAAGTTCCTCAAATGGTTTTGCCTAGGTAACCTTGGTGTGTGTCATGAAAGTCACTGGGTGTTTGTCATAAGGGGCAGTGTGTGCTCATTTCTTTAAATGAGACGAAGAGGAGACTAGGCTGTGGTTTTTGCTTTGTTTTGCAGGAGACACGTGCACTCTAAAAGCAGGAGCTGCTGAAGCAGTGGTATGAGCTCATCCTGCAGGCAGGCATTCTTCCTCCTGAGGTTTTGGTGTCTGAAATGGCCCCTCTGGCTGTTTGGGGAAGGTGAAGTTTGGTCATTGCCTTGTGAAAGGGCTGGGCCTTTTGGTTACTTGTAAACTAGTTTAACAGGTAGTAGAACTTTTTTTCAAGTCTTGAACCAGGTGTTGCTGGCAAAGTGGAGTCTATCCAAAGTACCAAGGTCCTGCTAAAATCCTCTTGTGTCCAAATGGGAAAAGACCCATGTGAAAAGCTGACTCATGAGTTCCTCTTTCCAACAAAGCTAACACAACTTTCTGATGTTTCTCTAGGTTAAAGGCCACAGAAGCTGAAAATACCACCTTGAGTACACCCTCCTGACCTTGCTCTGAGCCTCGCCACCATCTTCAGCATGGCTGGGGGCATTACTGACACGGGAGAGCTTTACTCTCCCTATGTAAGTACCGTGGTTTGGAGGTCTTTTCATAAGTCTCTTCTCTAAACATTGTGTTTTCACTTCCTAGTTCCCCATGATCATAAACTCAGTGTTTCAAGAGGTGATGGAGTTCAAAGGGTACTTAAAAATTCTTAGTACTTGTCAGGTTGGTTTTCTACATCACAGGTAACATGTAAAGGAGCAATGTCTGCTTGAGGTATGGTTCTAAAGGTGTCCATAAGGGCTCCTTGTCCCATACCAGCTCCTGCCTCCTTCTTTAAGTTCTATTTATGTCTTTATCAACCTCAGTTCTCATGTGAAGCTGCCATAAACAAGATTTATGACATTGAAACTATCCCACTTTGCTTCCTTTTTTTGACTTCGTATAATATTTTCTTCTGAAAACTTCAAGAGTTTATTTATTTGTGGCTGTTTTAATTTGTTTTAAACCACTTCACTTAGAATCAGTAATTAAGATGTTTCTTCCTTGTAATGTGGTGTCCTGGGTAAACTGCAGTGCCAATTACTGCTTTCCTCTGTTACTGGAAATACTGGTTTTCTTAGCCATGAGTGTTCATAGCTCCTAAAAACAGCACTTTGCAAGAACTGGCTGGTTTTTTATTTAAGTGGACTCACCAACTACAGAACTGCTCCTGGAATATGTTGTTTTCGAATGCTTTAAAACTTCCATACCTCTGTTAACTATTGAATTTAGAACAACTGTGTTTTAGGCTGCAGAAATAGGTTGCAACTGAGAAACCAGAGAACAAGATGGTAACTGGGACGTCTGGACCCTGAAGGATTAGTGTCACCTGCTCTCATGTTGTGATGTTAACGCTGTGTGAATCTCAAAAGCTCTTTACTCTTCCCTTTCCCTGAAGATGTCAAGGCAGGCTGAGCACACAGGCTCCACTCTCATCTCTGTCTGCTTGACCAAAGTCAAGAAAAATCACCTGAGGTTTTTTTTCTTTCAAGAGCCCTTCACTGAAGAGTAACTCATGGCCCTGGGCATTTAAGTTGCGCTCGGGGATCGACAGCTCTGCTGCCTGAATGAAAATAACTTTCCTGCAAGCTGCACTGGCTGATGATTTGTTGTTGTTCTGAGAGACTCATGGAAAGATGAATTTGTTATGCTGATGTCAAGGAAGGAAGGGCAGGAGTGCTTGCAGGGTCTTTGGGGAATAGCTCTCCTGGTACTAATTGCTCCACACCCATAGTTTTTTAGACATAGCTTTTTACCGGCTCTCCTTTGCAGAGACTCTGACCTATATAGAAAAAACCAACAACTTTGGGGTAATTTTTGATCTTGAGCTCAACTAAATTTAGAGTCCAGGTGGATCGTGTCCAGGTGCACAGTTCTCTTCTGCCCCAGGCAGAGAAAAACCTAATTGCTGTAGTAAAATCCCTTCTTCAGAATATGTCCAGCTACTTACTGGTAGAATGACAAGCAGGCTCTGAATTACAATTCTGGGTATTTCCTGCTTGACTAAGACTAAAGAAGAATGAGAAGTTCCGAAAGGCAGTGTGTGTGCGTAGTCATAACTACTTAGGCTCAGGACAGAAAATAAGGAGTGACCCCTAAAGGTTTGGGCTACAGCCCCAGAGTGTATACCCTTCTGGCAGGATTTGAAAACAACTTTGTTTGCTTTGAAACAACAAACATATAGAAAGCTTGTGTCCTTTCCAGCTTTAAAAATTAGAAATAAGCAAAAGTATTTTAAAACACTAGTTAAATGAAGAGGAGTATGGGTTTTTTTAATTCAGAAATGTGCTGCCACTCTGTTTGTTCTCTTTGGTTATCAGTCCCTTCTTATATCGATTTGCAGCATGGGTTTGTTCCCTCCCTGCTTGCTTAAAGATTGCTGTCAGTATTTGTGCGAAGTGTCTCGAAGTGGCACAGCTGCAGACCTTCATGTTGGACTGTGTGGATCATTGCAGGTTGGTCTGGTCTACATGTTCAACCTCATCGTTGGCACAGGAGCCCTAACCATGCCAAAGGCCTTTGCGACAGCAGGGTGGCTCGTCAGCCTTGTTCTCCTGATGTTCCTGGGATTTATGAGGTGGGATGTGACTGGGCATCTTCAGGGGATTGGGTGGGGCGGTAAAGACAGTGCTAAGACTTTTACTGCTTTTCTGGGTGATCCTGTCCCTCTGCTGCTTGAGTGCTGGTCACTTGAGTTGGAGACATTATTTGGAGGGAGGCATTTTCTGCCTGCCTGCAGTGTGCTGCTGCCTCCCATTTCCCTGCTTGATTGGAAAGGTTTTTTCTCTTCTGGGACCTTTCTCCCAGCTTCCTTCTTTTGACACTGGATACATCCCTGTATTGTCTCTCTCAGATTAGTCCCTGAACACTAACCAATTCACGTTACAGCGTTGTTTCTTTGCTTCATGGCTTGAAGATGCAATGCAGACCTCTCAGCTTGCTCCTGGCAGTGCTCTGGACAGCTGCAATAATGTCAGGAAAACAAATCACTGCATAGCTGGGCCTGTCTTTTTCCTCCTGCACCTTTGCTGCTCGAGACCTTGGAGCTGCTCTTGTGATTTCTGCGCTGGCTTGCCATGAGCTTCTGCCCAGATGTCTCCTTGCTGGAGCAGCAGGTGGAGCTGGAGGCTGTTGATAGAGCACTAATGTCCAAGTAGTTATTAATAGAACTGCTGTCTTCCATAAATTGTGAATCCCAGCTTGCTTCTTGCTTGGTTTTACAATAAAGTAAAACAAAATACCCTTCTACTGTTTGTGCGAATGAAATTTAGAAGTTCCTCTCTTGTTGTTAACTGGCTCTGTCAGCCTGAAAGTGCCTTTGATTTGGAGGCAGAGCTTCTCAGAGCTGTCTGGTGCTGCTGTGTAGAAGTACTGTATGGTCAGTACTGACTCTGGTAATGCCTTTTAAGTTCCTCATCTCAAAACAAAGGCTTGAGAGAATGCAAACTGTGGGAGTACCAGTCAACGGGAACTTTGGGAACAGTTCCTTTTAGATGTCTACATTAGTTTAAAAGCATAGTTTCCGGTATGGAACTAAGCACCAGCAGACAGTCTTTCAAGGTCAACAGAAGAGCACAAACCTGCAAAGCAAAATTGCACTGGATTAGGTGCAGCTCAAAGTCCTGTGTGCCTTGGGAGCTGCACTGCCCCACTGCTTTTCTGGCACTTGTGACTTGTGCCTGCTGGGGACCCTTCAGTGCCAGAAGAGTCCATGTGGAAATTGCTATGTGGGCCTCAGGTCAGGGCTGCCTTCTTTTGTTCTTGAAAAACTAATCTCTCACATGAGCTTGATAAGTAAGTTGTTCCTGTAGCAGTGAAAAAACATTTCAAAACCTTAAATAAGAGATTTGAGGTTTGGTTTCATTCACTCTTTCTGTTGCAGGACCATTTTCAACTGCTTTTCCTCAGCCTCCAGCAAAGTGTATTTGCATACATGTGTGATCTATCTTGCTCTTGTACTGCTACTTCACTTCTGATGCCATTTGTAAGATCAAAGGATGGTAGTGTCTTTGCCACTGACCCTAATAAGTAATCTTCAGAATAGTACGGTGTTCTTCCTAGACCCCAAAAAGACACTAGAAAGGAAATTGCTTTCTAACAAAGGCCAAAGTCTTCTTGCCTTCCTCAGTCCACAGAAACGCAGGGAAGGTGCCTCCCACATACGTAAAATGTCCTTTTGTGTCTCAAGGCATTTTATACTTTCCTATGTTTTGTGATCTGCTTGAAGACCTTAATCTCAATAAGAGAAGGGAGCCGCAAACTAAGATTAAATACTTCATGAAAACCACAGGGTGTGTGAGGAGCTGATGGAAGGGTTGTTGTGGTTGGTTGGTTTGTTTGCTCCTACAAACAGATGGGAATAATTCTCCATCTCCCTTCAGTGGCAGTTCTTGGCTATTATTGATGCCAGTTGAACTTCTCCCTCCAGCTACATGACTACGACCTTTGTGGTGGAAGCCATGGCTGCTGCAAATGCCCAGCTGCGATGGAAGAGAATGGAAAAACGCAAGGTCTGTGTGGGGTTTAATTCACTAATTTCTCTTGTTCCTTTATCCTGTAGGACTTGCATGAGATTCCTCTGCATCTCTGCCTTGTGTCATTAGGAACTCTAAAGGAATAAATTTCTACTGTACTTAACTTTGCCATATAAAATATGGCTGTTAGTTCCCTGTGGGGTTGCTCATTAAAGACAGGCGTTTCTGTTCTTGCTTTGAAAAATCTCTTGTGCTGTTCACATTTCCTACTGATGGTGCTCTCCTTGCCCAGAAACACTGCTCGTGAATGTGGAGAGGTGGCAGCCAATATATTGGTGCCATTTACAGTGTGCTGAGGTCTATAAATCCTTGCTGATCTCAGGCCATTTAACTGAGACAGGCTGGAATGTTCTTGCTGTCACTCAGGCTGTATCTTAGGGACTGGACCTCCTGAAGAATATCCTTGCTGTAAAACTTACTTGTGGCTTTTTGGATCCTGGCTTTTCTGGATCAGTGCGTAGCATAATTGTTTGTGCTGATTTAGATCCCTGCCTGTGTGTTAATGGGTTGCAACTGTGAGCTAGACTTGTCTGCTCTGGCTAGTTAAAACTGTATGTTTGGATTGGGTTTTTTTTCCTCTCAGTTCTGCAAACCTGCAGACCTGCCAGAAGTTTCTACCTTCTTCATGCCTGTTGCTACAAGAATTGGGCATGCTTGCTGTGTGCGTGACTGCAGATCCTGTTGTTCACTTCAGCCTTCTCTACCAGAGCAGACTCTTCTGGTCTCTTCCACATCCCAAGGACTGGGCCAAGGACTCTCTGGTATTGCCTTTGCCTGCATATCCTGACCATCCCTGTTTGGGACCTTCCTTTGAGTTTGCAGAAGTGAGATCATTACACTGGTGAAGCGACAGGCTGTACTGGGGGCAGCAGAGATCTCAACAGTGACAGTGATCTGGTCTTTTCTTCCAGGAGGATGATGAAGATGAGGATTCTTCCTCTGGAGTGTCTGACAGCGATGTTCTCCTCCAAGATGGCTATGAACGAGCAGAGACACGACCTATTCTGTCAGTTCGTAAGTACCAATTCATGCTTTCAGTGGATCTGAGACCTCTTCTCTGCAGTGTCCCTGTGGGCTCCAGCAAGCAGAGTGGGACTTTTTTGTCCATCTCACCCTTAATTCCATGCACACACATCCCGGAGCCCTTAGATAAGACTCATTGAGAATTCAGTTCATCTTCTGCAGTCTGATAAAGATCTTTCCCTTGTAGGTCACATCTTATTTTCAAAACACTTTTAAACTAGATTCTGCAGAGTAACGATACCAGTAGAGTAATCTGCAGCTCTGGAGTCAAACACATTGCCCTTCAAAGAGTTGCTAAAGCTTCCTGAACATCTTCAGATAGTCTGGCCCCTGGTTTTATTGAAGGACTGGTTGAAACTCTTTGTGTTTTCAACTTGCAGAGAGACGTGGCTCACTCAATATCTTTGAAATCACTGAAAGAGTGGAAATGGGCCAGATGGCTTCTATGTTTTTCAATAAAGGTAAGTGATTCACATTTTCAAAACTGTCTTCTTGCACATCGTGTGTTTGGCGTTTGCCTTTTCCTGAAGTTTGCATCCTGAGTTTGTGATGATTCCACCCAAAAGTGTCATTCCTTCTCTCTGTGGACTGTACTACTCTGTGGATTTTCCAGGGGAAACTTAGGCTTGAGGTGAGGAGAAAGTTCTTCACTGAGAGAGTCATTGTCCACTGGAATGGCCTGCCCAGGGAGGTGGTGGAGTCGCCAACTCTGGAGCTGTTCAAGGCACGATTGGACGTGGCATTTGGTGCCATGGTCTAGCCTTGAGCTCTGTGGTGACAGGTTGGACTTGATGATCTATGAGGTCTCTTCCGACCTTGGTAATACTGTGATACTGTGTGATACTTATCTTCCTGTTTGGTATTACTATGCAGTAGAGTATTTATGGGCCAGATGGGCTAGAACCTGCATGAAGGCAGGTTCTGTTGCAGTAGCAGAAGTAGCAGGTTCTGAGCCCATTTTCTTGAGACAGGTAAGGTTAAGTCAGTGCCTTTTGTGACTACTCTTAACCTGCCCCTGCACTGCCTCTGTCCTCTGTGATCTCTACTGTCTAAAGCAGTAGAACTCAGCTGTAGCATTTGCTAATTCCATCTTGGTTCTAGCATTTGAGAATAAGAAGTTTGGCCATTCCTTGAACCTCGTATTAGTCTGAAGGAGATAAACTTGTGGGGAGAGCTCCTGAGAACAGCATGTCTGAGGAGTCACCAAGAGAGCTGCTGGGATGTGAACTGCTGAACGGCTCCCTGGAGTGCATATGAAAAGCAGCTGTCTTGTCTTTTTGCTTTTAAATGACTCTCATATGCCAGGAAACAACTTTTAACTGTGTTGCAATAAAGCCATATCCATTGCTGCATGCAATGGAAATGCAAACAACAATGTTAGGCATTCAGAAACCTGTAAAACAGTGCGTTGGAAGCTCTGCACAGAGCCAGAAAATCACCAGACACCATGGCCGTGCATTTTTGAGCCTGTCAGACCCCCTTTCTTTTGGGAAGTGACATTTTCTCTTGTTCACTGGCCGCCTTACAAAGATGCGATGGGCTGGTTTTTTCCACTACGTGACATCATCTTTATACTGGCGTAAGACTGTTGCCTCTGAAGGACAGCTGGGCTTAAGGAGTGAAGATTCTTTGAACTGTATTATTCCTCATTTTAAAGTGCAATTGAAAAAACTTATTAATTTCTCTGCATGCCTCTTCTGGGCCTTTGAAGATTTAAATCACTTAGGACCATCAAAATAATCCACCTTGGATCAGGCTGCTATTTTTCTAGTCAGAGAAGAGGTGACTTGAGGGTGGGTTGGAGATTCAGAAATGTTTTTCCAGAAGCACTGGGCTGATCTGACTTTAGGCAAGGTTTTTTTTCCTCATATGCTTTGCCATCTGTAAAACTGTGTGAACACTTCCCTGTCTCTCGATCGTCCTCTGGGGAGTAGTATTTGGGAAGTGTTTTGAGAGCAAGCACCATGGAACAGAGCTCAGCAGTGTTGCTGAGGATGCGGCTGCAGGAGGATTGGGAAATCACCCAAGGCACTGTGCTCTCCTAAGCACATTCCAGAAGGCCCCTGCTTTGCATGTGCTTCACAGGGGATACACTACTGACCCCTCAAAGCCAGCCAAGCGTTGGGCAGTCACCTCCTGGACCTCTGCCTTGCCGTTGGCTGCTGCTCAGTCAGTAGAGGGTGCTGGAAATACACATCCTTTCTCCTGTCAGGCGCTGATGTCCCTGTCCTAGCAAAGTGATATAAACTGCTTAGTGTCTAAATCTTAATCCTTCTTCTTAATGTTGCCTTAGCCAGAGTTATCTGATTTGTGTGTTAGGGATCCTCCCTAGGGCCTCCTCAGCTCCGGTGCAAAGGGATGAAACCCTCAGCAGCAGACAATAGCTTGAAACATCTACCTTTCTGGCGAGATGTGGTGCGCCCAAGATGAGGTGAGGGACACCTAGTGAAGAGTCTGGGGCAGCTGGAACTGATCTGCTGCTTTCCCTGCCCCTGTGTTCAGCAGTGAGGCTCCATCCCTGTTGCTGAGTTCTAGCTCAGAGACACCTTCTGATCTGCTGAGCGGATGCAGAGAAGAGAGAGGTTTAGTGCCTCCCTTTGCAGATCCTTGCTAAGGTACTTTCTTCAGGCAGTCTCACGGGAAGCCTTTCAGTAAAGATGGTTACTCAGTGACCAGTTGCTGCTGTCTAGTGCCAAGAAACTGGGCCATGCTTGGTAAGCCCTGGCTTTGAGCACCAGGGGTCACAGCTGGCAAACAGCTGGGTGGGTTTCCCCTCGTAATGTCCAAAAGTGCCGTCAGGGGGAAGAGCCTGTGATTTCTAGCAAGTTCTCTGCTCCTCTCTTGACTGATTTTTATTTTCACCAGTCTGACAGGAGTTGAATCTGCAGTCTTGGGAGGTACGCTGAGGATAAATCTCAATTTCAGACTGTCTGCTTTCTTAAAGGGAGCTGACCGAGGTTTAGGATGAAAAGGGTCTGTGTGCTCTTCTCAAATTGCTGGCTCTGAAGAGCTGCTGCCTTTTTATTTATTTATTTATTTGTTTGTTTGTTTTCAGTTTGCACCGTTGGGTGCTTTCTCCTGGGACCAAGCAGTCATTTATTGCAGTAATGGATTCTAGGCACATCTGTCATCCTGTTTCCTCACAGGAAGTCATTGATTTTTTTTTTTTTTTTTTTTTTTCCCCATTTTGTGCCCAGTAATGAAAGTATTGATCAGGGAGGGTCAGTAGCAGTTTATGAGAAAACCTGATGCTAAAGTCTTTCTGCCTTCAAGAGGATGAGTTTGGGAAAGGAGTTTCACTTGCCCTTCCCATGGACAGAGAAGTGAGCACTGGAACAGGGATATAGTGTGTGCTGGTGGGACCTTTCGAGGTCCCTTCCAGTCCCTTGTGATTCTACAATTCTGTGATTCTGTAGCTGATGATGGTGCTGCTGTGGCGTAGCTGGCCACATTCACCTTATTTTGCATGGAGGGGGCAACTTAGGCCTGAAATCAGTAGCAGACCCCACAGCAGAATCTATACCTCTGCATGTGTAGACTCTGTCCTACGTCAGATATTTATTACACAACCTTCAACCCTTTCTAATGGGGAACTGAAGAAAACTGGTAGGTAGTTTGTTGCTGTCTTCAGAACAATGAGACTCCTTCACTGTGAAGGGATCTTAAATCTTTCACAGAGGATGAAAACAAGGCTGGGAAGTGCAAGAAATGATCTGACAATTTATGTAAGATCTCCATTTGTCTATTTAGACAAACCCTGAGCATCTCCAGGGAACTGGCTGAGCGTGCTGCTCAGCAGAAGCAGGGAAGTTCTCTTGCTGCTTTCCCAATACAGCCCATTTTTTACGGAATGTTTTATGCTAAGCAGGCTCAGCATGTTGAATAATTTATTTAAACGAGGGAGAACGCCCGTTAATGTTTCCTGACATCCAGAGATGCACTGGAGAAGTGTTTGTCCATGTTCCTGCAGTATTGCCATCCCTGTTTGATAGGTGTCACATGTGAGGCTCAGAAAGATGATTTGCCCAAGTTGCTTCAGGATTAAGCATCAGGTGTATGCTTAATACAACTCCAGAGTATAAGCAGCTTCCTCAAGCTGACTTCATTCAACGTCAACAACTTCCTAAATGAAACAAATCTGAGCCTTTTTTTTTAATAGATCACCTATCTCTGAATTAAAATCTGTTCCTATTTATTTTGCCTTTGCGACACACGGCCTTGCTTGGAAGAAAAGAATCTTGATTTCTTATCAAGCATTTATTCAGCCCTGTAGATTTCAGCCCTGAGAGCAGTGTCTTGTTGTGCCCCAGTACGGGGGGGACTCCAAATTAAAAGCACCCAAGGAGACAGCATAGGGTAGGAACAGTGTACTCTGTGGCAGTACAATAAAAGTGTGCTGTGAAAAGGGTTTTAAAGCTTTGTAGCTTGGAACCTTGGTTCACCTTGCTGATGGTAAGGGATTTCCCAAAGCAGCTCCATTTCAGCCCTATGAAACCCGAGCTCTGCTGGGCTGAATCTGTAATGCGAAGGTGCTGCAGGTCTGGAAGCAAAGGGTTTGGGATCAGCAGAGACTGAATGGAAGCAGCTCCTCTTTTCATTTCACTGCTTGTCAAGCCACACTCACACCAGTTCTGTGAGTATCACCTAGATGTCTGCCTGTGGCTGTGCCAGGTTAACGGCTTCGTCTGGCAGGTGGCTTCTGTGAGATCTGTTGGTCTTGAGCAGCAATTGGAGGATAGAATTGAACTGGAGGGATGAATGGGATTGAACTGGAGGGTCTAGTGTTGGGGTCACGTACCAGACCTGAAGCCAGAGTTGAGCTCTGAGGCATCTTGTGTCCTATCAGTTCCTGTGCTGTGGCTGACTTCCCAAAGGTGCTGATGTGACCCTTGTCTGGAGTTTGCAGAAGAAAGAAGTAAACTGTAGAGCAGGGGTCCTCAAACCCCGGCCCGTGGGTCCGCCAGTACTACACACCCCCGCCACCGAGGCGCCGCAGTTTGCCGTTTCCTGCCTACTGTGGGGCCAGGCTCCAGCCCCCTGACACGGTCCAAGGACAGGGAACCGGCCCCATGTTTAAAAAGTTTGAGGACTCCTGGTGTAGAGGCAGTGGTGATTTATTTTTAAGACCTTGAAAATTGTGTGTTTGAAGTGAAGAATTTGAGAGTCCCTGTGTACTCTGCTGTCTCAGAACAGTATTTTCTTTGTCTACAGTGGGTGTCAACCTCTTCTATTTCTGCATCATCATCTACCTCTATGGAGACCTGGCCATCTATGCTGCGGCTGTACCCGTTTCTCTCATGCAAGTGACCTGGTGAGTATGCTCACTGCTGAGGGGTTGCGTGCTTGCAGAGGAGACAGCAAGCTTTGGCTTTGATGGGGTGATCGTCTGACTGGGATCAGCTCTACTTTCTGAAGCTCGTTGTTTGCGGGTGGGAAGGTGAAGTTGTTTTCTGTTTCCCACCCAAGTGCCTGCAGCCTGCCTGGAAAGCAACTGACCTGATTTCAGATGTGTCCTCAAGTGTGAAGTACTTGCAGCTTCAGCACCTTGCAGATATGAGACCTGTTGCTCAACACTTTGATTGCCATAGCCTGTGCAATATTTTTGCTTGTCTGTCTGTCTCTTTGGATAAGAGCTTAGAGCTGTGATCCTTACCAAGTCTGTGACCACTGAGTGGTGACATTACTTGGACTTAGCTCTGCACCGAGACCAAAGATGCATCTGCCAAAAGAGATTCTTTTTGATTTAATCTGTGCTGTGGCTGGATTTGGACTCTTGACTTGGAAATTGAAAACCTCAGTGATCTGTATATGACCCACACTTGCTTGCTTGGTGACCAAACTGCTAAGTAACTACAGGCAATTAAAGAATTTGCCTTTAAATGTGTAAAATCAGCAACTTGCTCTGTTACACAGTCCATAAAATACAAGGTGGGGTCAGTGTTCAGGATAGGAGGGTAGGAAGGAACTCTTCAGGCCTCTGATCATTCCTCTTTCTCGAATGTGGCAGAGGGAAGACATCTGCTGGAGGTTAATTACTGTCTTTTGTTTCTCCCTCCTTTCCCAGCAGTGCCACTGGCAACCATTCTTGCAGTGTTGGAGATGGCACAAAGTATAACGACACGGACAAGTGCTGGGGGCCAATTCGACGGATTGATGCTTACAGACTCTATCTGGTGAGTTTCTGAAACTGGGATGATCGTTGTTTCCATTTAAACTTTACTTCTACTGATTTGGGACTTCTCTGTACAGATGATGTGGCTCAAATGAAAAACAGACGTGTGAAACTTTAGGGTCAGTCTGACTTTTTTGCTAAATACCCCTTCTCCATTCTTGGCGACATGGCTGTGCTTCAGTTTGGTGACCACCAGAATAATCCTTCTGTCCTTAAGATTTTGAGCTGGAGTACAGTTCTGTCCTTGTGCAGTTCTATATTGCTTAAGTAGGTGATATGTCCATGCTGAAGGGTGGGAGTTTTTTCAGTGGCTGACTTAGTAATTCTTGCTTTAGGTGATCGTTGTCAATATACTCAAGTATATTAAACTGTCTTCAGTGCATTCTTTATGTGAGTGAAATGGTTTATGCTGCAGGAGAATCTGCTTTTTGAGAGATGATGGAAACAACCCACTTAACATCCAGTGCTATATGCTGCTTTAGTAATAGCTTTCTGTCTAGTTTAAGATTGTGTATTGCGTCTATTACTGAGCTGTGGTTCTGCTGTGAAATCAAGGTTTTTCCCAAAGGATGACAAACACTCGGGCTTGGGAAGAGTTGAGCTGGAGACACATGTCAGCGGGGTGAAATGAGAAGAGGGCTGTGTGGAAGCGATGTGTTGTGTGGCTTCTCTTGAAGGTCTCGGTGAGAATTTTAAGAAAAAAAGAGCTAAGGTGGTTGTGCCTGTGGAGAGAGATCTAGGAGCAAAGGCTGAAGCAGTTTTGCAGTTCAGTACGCTTTGGACCTGCAGTGGCTCATATCCCTGAGCATATTTGTTCCAGCCTTATTGCAAAACTAACAGTTGGGCCTCTGAAATATTAGTAAATGTCAGAGCCTAGTTAATTATTTAAGAGAAATATTATTGCTTTATTAAATTGTGACTTGGTCTGTTTCTTTAAAACTTCCAGAAGATTGAAGATTTTCTTCCTGAATTTCAATAACTCTTCCCAACCCGGCAGAAGGAGCTAGTCAGAAAAGGCAGACATGCATTAGTTACTGCCTGCATGTCTCAGATATTATGTCTATAATTCATGAAGATAATTGTTGTTAGGACTTGAAAAATTAAAAAATTAAGACTGTGTAAGCATTAGATTTGCTGTCTGTGTACATAACTCTCAGAGGAGCTTTTCCCTCTGCTTGTCTCCTCTCCTGGATTTGGAGAATAAATATCTGCAAAGTCTTTGCCAGTGGTTAATCCTTCCCTGCTCAGTAATTGAGATGAGGCTTTCAGTGCTTTTCTCTGTTCTTCCTTAGAAGCAGGGAGGGATTGTTTGTGGGAGAATGTACCAGTCTGTTGTGGGTTACTGGAAGGTGGGGGTTCCCACTCGCTGTGCTCTGGAGTCTGCTGAGTGTCAGCATGACCTCCAGCTTGTGGGGTTTTGTTAAGCTCTCTAATACTTCTTACTGCATGGGGGTAAACTGGGACTTGGGCTACTTCCAGTTCTGCTGGTCTCACTGCCTGCTTGACCACAGCAGTTTTATTCTCCTGAAAACAAAACTGATCATGACTTCCTTAGAGAAGAATAGGAGATAATCATTTATAAATTGTTCAGACCTGCAGCCCTGACACAGCTTTGAGATTTGGCTGCTCTGGAGTGACTGTGCTGGTGAGTGTATTTTCCCCTGCTGTCCTGTTTGCAGCATGGACAGCTGGTGGCCAGTGCTTAAAGCTCTTCCATTTTCTGAGGATGGGAGAGCATGGCCAGGGAATCACTTCACTTCAAGCAAAATATTTAACAGCAAAACACTATTACTGTCTCTACAAGTTTTGTGCAAGGTTCTTGTGTATAGAAGTGAAGTCTTGAAAAGTGGAAACCTGCCTGTCTGAAGGGGAAAAGACAACATGGAAGTGAGGAGGAGTGGATGGATGGAGAGCACAGCCATTCTCTTGGCCCCAGGGGATCATGCCCACTAAGAACTTGCTCTGCTTTCTTGATTCTCTCCTTTTTGAATTCTTGCTTATTGGAATAATTCAGGTTCCACGTTTCAGTGGACAAACAGTGTCTCTTTTTACAGGCTAAGTTCCCCTGTGGCAAGAGTACAGATGGACACTGTGATCCTAAAAGAAAGCAGCTGAGTGTTTGGATCAGTCCTTTTGTCCTACATGCTACCTCTAGTTTTCTTATCTCATCTTAATACTGATTTTAGATTTAAGTGACTTTTAGGAGCAAGATGGGTGAATGTAACTGGAACTACTCACTGTTCCAGTCAAGCAGGGCTCTGGATGTTGTGTTTTATTTCTTACTCTCTCTGCATGGCCCCACAGAAAGCCTTTTTTTGGACTACCAGGAGAAATAATCTATTTGAGGTTTTCTGGGGAAATGGTGCCAATAGGAGCTCTCTTGTGCCAAGTACCACCAGTCTGCCAAAGATCTGGGCTGCCTTCCTCCTGTCGACTCTTTCTCTCCCAACGCTTTGTCTTCTTTTCAACAAAACCCATTTCAAGCATTGACTCTTCAAGCTGGAGGTGGAGAAGGGAATAATGACTGATGTAAAAATCCTATTTCACGGTGTATTGTCCAGAAGGGCCTCTGGAAACTGTCAGCTCTGATCACTGTGAATGGAAGCTGAAAACTATGTACATAATGAGAATATTTAGACAGATTAAATTCTTCTCTTGAGACTTGCTTGTCTGTGCAGCATCTTTATTGCCTCTCCAGAATTTCACACCTCAGTGTGGCTGCAGGGTCTTCAGAGACTGCTGGGCCCCTATTAACCTTTGTCTGAGCAAATGGTTATCTTGCATCTTGTTTGTAAATTGCCTTGGAAAAGAAAGGCTTGTAAAACAGATAAGTGCAGGAAATGCTGAAATAGATTGTTGCTCCTGTCCCATCACTTGCTGATAATATTCGCCTCCTCTTTGGGACCTCAGGAGTTGTGGGAGGTTTCAAAGGTGAGCAGGGCCCTGCCATTCCAGTCCCATGAAGGCAAGACCATGCAGGGCAAATCAGCTGGAGGAAGGGGGTGTGTTAGGTGGCCCAGTGACCTTGTTGAAGGCAAGCACTGAAGTACTGATTACTGATAAAGCAGATCGATGACTTCCTATCTCCACTTCAGACCCTCACATGCTGTGCTGTGTCTTCCACAGCTGAAATGACTCCCAGGTCTCTTGGCTGTCCTGCAAGCAGTGCTAAGGACAGGCATGTGTTCTCTGCACCCTGGTTTCACACTTCAGTGCTGTTGCCCTGTCCCGCTTTCTGTAAGCTCAGCTGGGCATCTTCTGTGTAGGCTGTGGGAAAGGAGAAGTAGATTTAAATTCCAGGTCTCTCATCATAGCACTTCCTTGTCTTTCTATTCCAATGCTGTAGGAATGTGACATGATAGTTCCCATTTCTAGAAAGCAGATACTGAGATAAATAAGAGATTAAATCCTGGGGATCAGCAGCCATTCGGAGTGTCTGATCCAAAATGCATTCATGACCTGGCAAAAGGCATTTCTCTTCTGTGCTGTTGTAGCTAAACCCTGTCTTCTCAGCACTGTTCTGGCAATTTGGGGCCCAGCGTCTTCCCAAGATGGAGAGGAAATGGCTCAAGTTCTTGGGGAGAGCTATGCACCTCTGAGAAGAGGCACTGGCACAGGTACCCCCGATAGCCTGGCTCAGTGGAGTGTCAGAGCAACCAGGTGCATCTGTTCTGTCTGAGTCTCTGTTGGTTTTTTGAGCTGATTGGGAAAGGGACGCAGCATCCGCTTTTGCCGGTTCACAGATGCTGCAGTTTCGCAGGCAGCCCAGCGGGTACAGCCCGGGCGAAGATGGGAGCGCAGATGGTTTAATGGAGATTATCCCAGTTGGAAACGTGCTTGTGCAGTGAATAAAATGAGCGGGTTCGCAGGCGCTTACCATCCCTCTTCAAGAGGGGACAATGTCACCCCAGCCTGATGCTCTGATCAGAATACCCAGAGACCAGAGCGGGGCTGGGTTGCAGCTGCGGGGGGAGGCAGTGCCAGGGGGGTGAGGAGGTAGGCTGAGGACATGTACAATTGCTCAGTGCCAGCAGAACTTAATCGGCAAATGTGAAGGCTGAACTGATAAGTGTTGATGTAGATCGCCTCTGCCTCGGTGCAGTGCTGCCTGCCCAGCCCTCCCTGGCTGCGGGCTGGAACGCCACGCTCTGTGCCACTGGTGTACGTGCTCCACTTCCCACCTAAGTATTTCTCCTTCCTGACTGCTCTTGTATGGGTATCCCTGCTTTTGTTGCCAAAATGAATCTTTCCGGATACATCTGTCTGCACTAGGGCAGTTCTGTGGCCTTGTCCAGTGTGTGAAGCTCTTGTGGCCTCTCTGTCCATGGTTGGCTTCTGGCCTCTGTGGGTTTTATTTGCGGGTTTTTTTGTTTTGTCTCCCAGCAGTGCTACAAGAGGAGCTCTCGTGGCAGTGCTTGAACATCCATGCTTCATCTAAGCTGTCTCTTGCCAACTGGGAGCTGGAGAAACAGAGCTGGAGTGGTGCTGCATGCAGAGCTTTTCTTCCAAGGACACCTGGGTTTGCTCCGCTTGTTCCCTTTTCCTCTGCCCTGCAGCAGCATCCGGTAATAAATGGGTCACACCTGCTGTCTCCTGGATGTTTGTTCTTACAGGTCTCAGTGTCTAGAGACCTTGAGAACCAGCGGCAGGAAAAGGAAAGGTAGCTGCTTTGTGGCAGGTATCTGGAGCAGGAAGGGCTAATTTCACAGCAAATCAATCAGAAATATTTGGGTGTTTGCACAGGGCTTCCAGGATGACTCAAGGGAATGGAAGGAAAGCTGAAGGAAGTTTATTCTGCCGGTGCGAAACCATCATTTTGTTGAAGTAAATGGCTCAAACTGTAGCATTGCTGTGTCGCAGGTTACCCCAGTAAGGACGCAGCAGCACTGGGGCACTGTTAGCATATGACCCTGCATGTCCTATCTGAAGTTATTAATGGCAAGACTTTCCTACCACATAACATTATATTTCTACCACAAATGCTCTGATGTGTTTTGTTATGATACTGATAGAGAAATAGGGACAAATGTACAAAAAAAGGCAGCTGCTAATTCTGTGCATAGCTGCTATTCTGAAAGCCTTCAGAACAGGGAAAAGCCTCTCAAGGGTCCAGAATGTGATGCCATTTCTGTATACAAGCACTTGGGTTTTGAGCCATTGCTGTGGCACTAGAGCAATGAGTACTGCATTAAGCATAAATTTCAATAGCCCTAACTGGTTGTTACAGGTGCCTCTGAAATACAGCTTTGCTTGGCTAAAAGCCAGGTCTCAGGGGCTGGTTGGAGTCTTCCCATGCCTCTCTTCTAGTCAGTTTCCAAAAAGTAAGGTCAGACAAGTCGCTGCTTTGCTCTGGAGTGGCTGAAGAAGGACAGGAGCCAGGTTTGTTCAAGACAAGTGGTGTCTGGATGTCGGATGGAAAGGCAGATCTCAGCTATTTTTTATTGTGAAACTAATAAGGTTGAAATTGGTACAGAGCCTTGTTAAAATGGCATAAATCATAACTCCTTCACCCTGGTCCATTCTTCTTCTCTGGGCTTGTCAATGAATTCTTTCGGTTGCTCACTCATTATGCATCTGTGACAGATAAACACACCCCTTCTATTCCCCAGTGCAAAGGGAAATTCAGATAACTGGCCTTCTGCGTAGGAGGCTTTTCCTGGCTCAGCAGGAGGAAAGGCAGACAAGCAGAGTGTTGTAGGAGTGGAATATAAACTTATTGTATTGGTGACCTGTGAGCTGGAGTTCAGCTTCTGGGGTGTAATTTTTCTTGCTTTCTTGTAACTGATTGCATGTGGAGTAAAAGAAACATCAACCACAAGGAAAGCAACACTGCTGCTGGGGCTGGACAGGAGAGTCCAGGAGTCTTGGCAGTGAAGCAACTGCAGGATCACAGATTGAAGCAGCTAACTTTAAAGGATTAGCTTGTCTCTTTTCACTGGAAAATCAATAGTCCAGGGGTCTGGACTGTGTTTTCTGCACAGAGTTGTCTGTTCACTGTGAGAACTGTGGTTTTCTTCTTTACGTGAAGCTTGGGTTATGCTGCTACTTAGATGTGGAGCTTTTTTCAAAGGTTAAGTCCTTCCCCTCTGCCACCTCCAGCTGGTTGGTAAGGGCTGTGTGGAAGGGAAGGGTGCTGTGCTGCTGGTTGTATGCCTGGCCAGATGTGCTGTAGGTGCTGCAGTCCTGAAGAGAAGTATGGTAGCTGATGTGATAGGAGGAGACTCACGTACACTTGGCTTCCCCCATAGAAGAATGTCCTGCACACTTCAGTGCTTGGTTTGAGTGCCTATCTCTGAAGGGTTTTAAGAGACACATAGATGTGGTGTTGTGGAACATGGTTTAGTGGTGACCTGGCAGTGTTGGCTTAATGGGTAAAGGTCTTTTCCAACTTAAATGGTTCAATGATTCTATGTGATGATGGTGGACATGAACCTTGCAAGCAACCCACCTAAGGAAAATGGGCACAGAAATGGCTCTAGATATATCTTTGTTTTTGTGCCCTTCCTGCAGCTATGAGCTCACTGGTGGTGTTTACTGGGCTCAAACTGTAGTCCCTCTGCCCAGCAAAGCCACTCAGGCAAGGCTAAGGCCACGATGCTGCTTTTCCTAAATAAATCTGTCCTTTGGAGTAGGCTCCTGGACAGCTGGGCACCAAACTGACAATTGTCTCTCTTGATATTGGAGACCAGTCTACCTCAAACAGAGTGGATGTCAGAACCAATATCTTTGTGATCACCCGCTCACTACACCAAATTGCAAAGCTTTAAAAAAGGGCCTTCTGAAATTGTTTTCTTGGACTAGACTGTCCCAGCAGATTCCCAGATCTTTCCTTTTTGGAACACTTGTAGAAAATAATAAATGTATTTTCCCCTGTGCAGTGTTACTTTGTGCAGTGATGGTGACAGCATCTTGGAAACCAGAGTTGGAGAAGACCTGTTAAGTCACCTAAGTGCTCCCTGAGGAGATGCAGAACAAGCCTTTTTCTAAACAGCTTATTTTCCAGTATTTTGTTCAGTGCTTTATCACCAGTTTAGTTTTTAAACTGAGTTCTGACCCTGCTGCCTGCCTGATTTGCATCAGCGTTTTCATTGAGTAAGACAGGGGTCTTGACCCCTCCTGCCCTGAAATTACCATTAATTCCTTAACATAGAGGTCGAAAGCAACGCAACTAAAGAACTGGGCAGTTCCACCACTCTGAGCATGATCAGAGGCTGTGGAGGAAAGAGCTCTGGACAGGCTGGTCTTTCTGAATAAAGTCTGCAACTTGTTAATATCCTTCTAAATGGTGCACTCTGTCTGGGTGAGATCACTGATGCTCTTGTCCAAAAATGTGGATTTTTGGACTATATCAGCAAATCCCACACGTGGCTCATGCTTCTTTAAGCAGGACTATAAATACAAATAATGCAGCTGGGATTTATCTTGTAAGTTGAAGTCAGTATAATGCTCTCAGGCAGAGCTGATCTCTGAAGCCTGTTGCACCAGTTTGGTATGCACTGCACTGGGAAGCCTGGAAGCAAGCAGGTGCCCCGCTAGCCCCAGGCAACTAGGCTTTATCTTTTGCTTTGGTGGTGCTGCAGAGTAGTTATAAAGTGTGAGACATATCCTTTCCTTTCAGGCAACTCCTGACACAGTGAAACAGGTAATAGTGTCCCTGAAATCCTCTAGGCAGCTGAAGAATGGTCTGAAACTCAACTGAGAAGTCCATAGGGAAAAAAATCAAGAGGAAAACCAACAGCATAGTGATGGAGGCTCTGTTTGTGATGCAGCAAACAAAGGTTTCATGGCCTTCGTGAACTGTCCTTACTGAACACAAGAACCTCCCAAGCCTGGCAGTATGTAGCTGGTGTATTTGCAGGACCCTCTGAGCATCCATGTCCTGCTGGTCCATGTCTCCCCCACTTTACACTGACCCAGGGGCTTTGGGAGTCAATGTAAACGTTGTGGTAGCTGCTAGTCCACTGCCAGGAGAGGCTGTGAATGTGCAGTAGTCTGGGGCAGTGGCTGTGTATTATGATTGTGCCTTCACACTTTGTTGGAAGGAACTCATTAAACTCTTGTACTATGCTAATAAGTTGGGGGTAGGGGGAGCTGCTGACGGCTACCCACTGTCTGGAAGGGGAAAGATTCCCTTTTCATTGCTTGTGGGAGGTCAGTGAAAGCTGGTGGCGAGTAGTACAGCTAGACTTGGCACTGCATCTCCTCTGCTGTCCTTCCAAGTATGACAGACCAGCCATTCAGCTCTCCTACATCCATCCACTTTGCTGCTTTCCTCCTGCTTGTTTAGATGCAATTAGGAGATGCAGAATAAGGGGGAGCCAGAGGTCAAGGAGGCAGTAAAGTGATTACAAGATGCTGCAAATGGTTGTGCCATAAATACTCCAATGATGAAAAATTAGATGCCAGCCACCTCGGGGTTAGTGCCGGCCTCCATCTTTCTCTTCTTGTGAAAAATGATAATGGAAGTGTATTTACCCCAGAGAGTGCCAGCTTGCCGCTGGCTGTGATCCTGCACACCCCAGGTGTGCCAGGCACTGCTATCCTTGCACTGAAAGACTTTCTGAAAGCACTTTGTGCGTGGATGCCTTCACTTTAAGCAGTGGAAGGTCTGTTTTTCCAAAGTGAAAAACTCCTGGTGCTCAGAGATGGGCCAGCTCCAGACACAGACTGCAGCCTTGAGTCAGGGTGAGGTGAGGAGAGCAGCATCCTCCTGCATTGCCTTGCTGTCCATGTGCTGCTTCTGCCTTGACCTCCCAGAGCTGCGTGTAGAGACTGCTCAGTTGCTGGCTGCTCTGCTCTTTGACGTGTTGGATGCCCAGCAAGAGCAGAGCGTGCAAGGACATCTGCTGGAACAAATACCTTTGGTTGCTGCATGAACAGTCAAAATCAAAACTGCTTCTGGACTAGAGCCTTTGGAAATCCCTAGATCATACTTGGACTCACTAAACTAAGTAGCTTTGGGGGTGAAGATGCTTCTTTCCATCTCTCATAGATGATCTTCCATTTTGAAGAAGCACTGGAAGCTCAGCGCGGTACAGGACCCATAAGAACCACATCCAGCTGTTATGAGTGTTTGTGGGCAGAAACCAGCCTGACAGCAGCTGAGGTCTTAGTTCTTGGAGGGCATGTCCTCCCTGCCTTCAGGGACAGGAGAGGAAAATGGATGAGGGCCTCTTAGGGGCCAGCAAGACCTTCCTATGAGGACTCTAAGACTTAAGACTCTAAGCCTCTGTCAGGTATTCTAGGAGCAGCCTGTCAGTTACCAGAGCTGTTGTGGCAGCAGATGCCTGCTGTACTCAGAGTATAACTGTCCTTGTTTCTTTATCTATAAATATTCCTTGTGGGATGTCTGGTGGTTGTATCCTCCTTCCGTTGCGGCTTCTTGCCTCTACAGGGGATCTGGAGGTTAAATTCCCGCTTGCCTTACAACTTCTCAGAGCAATCCTTGTTCTGTGGCTGGTTTATCTCTTCTCAAACAACTTTCATAATCACTTGTCTTCTGATAGCTTGCTGCCTATCAGCATGACCCCTGCTGCAGCCCTGCCTTCAGCCTTGAGAGGCTGTGGATCTTCAGCTTTTATTACATTTCCCCCCTTCCCCAGCTATCTAAAGCTCCTTCCTAAACAATCAGACTCCTTTCATGTATTTATATTTGTACTGTCCACTGCAAGGGGTAAAGCTTTACCAACGAAAGCTTGGATTGCCGCCCTCACTGATGTGCCATCTGGCTCTCTAGCTTGAGATATGAGCTCATGCAGGAGAGAAATGTGGCCTTGTCACCCTAGTGAAGGGGAGGAGAGGTGGGGGGGGCACTGCATTGCACTCGAGAGTCTTTTTCCTTGATGGATTTTAGCTGAAAAGCACTGAATCCTTGGCATGAGCGGCTGGAGCTCGCTGCTGGGTAGCACAGCAGTTGCTGCACTTGAAGTGGGTGCAGAGGAGCTACCAGAGACTGCAGATGGGTGTTGTTGGAGCTGCAAGTAGCTCTGAAATGTTGTAAAGCTTAGCTTTATTTTTCTAGGAGTCCTAAACAGGAGTGGGGAAAGCATCTTGCATTTAATATTTTTGTTCCAAAGTCAGCCCTAAAAATTCCCTGAGGGTGTGAATAGGAACACCAATGCCTAAGAAACTGCTCTACTGAAGACGATAGGTCTGGTTCAGGCTTCCAAACAGGGATAAAACCCTTGGCCTGTGTCAGTGCTGGAACATCATTCGGGTTTTGCTTTTTGTCTTCTTTTTTCCTGGATGTCTCTTTAGATGCTCCATAGAGGAGAGCACCTGCAGCTGGAGCACAGCAGCCTGTCCCCGCTTCTCCTAACATTTTGTTTGAGCTCCGTACTTGTGCTGTGTGGTTTTGTTGGATTGTTTTGTCTGTCCCCTCTAATGCTCATCTGGGTTGTGAAATAGCTCTGAGCTTGGGGACGTCTTGCAGAAGCAGAACGAGTGTCAGAATTGCTACTCCTGACAGTGCAGATGAAATGTCTCCCGTGCTCAAGGAGGCTGTCCTAGTGTCTGAGCACTGACTCAAACACGGCTTCCTCAGGGAGGTGCTCGCTCAGTAGAGCTTGTGTCATCCTGTTGCTGCCTTGCTTTGCTGTGGGGATGCTGTGTGCCCATCGTCCTCCTTAAAACACTCAGTTTTCATTTTTCCAGCCAAGGAGGCAAAATCTACTAAGGAGAGCAATCCATTTTGTTCAGCCAGTACTTTCCTTTTTGAATGTCAGCTCATTCCCCTTTAGAGCTGGGTTATTTCATAAAATCATAGGATTTATTAATATTTCATAGAATTCATTGTTTAGCTTGGAAAAGACCTTTAAGATCATCAAGTTCAACCATTACCCTGGCTCCACCAAGCCTACTACTAAACTACTTAAGCCTGGAAGAGGCTGAGGGGAGAGGTCATTGCTCTCTACAACTACCTGAAGGAAGGTTGTAGTGAGGTGGCTTTTGGCCTCTTCTCCCTAGGGATTAGTGATAGGATGAGAGGAAACAAGGTCAAGTTGAGCCAGAGGAGGTTCAGACTGGTTCTTAGGAAAAATATCTTCCCAGAAAGAGTGGGGAGACCTTGGAACAGGCTGCCCAGAGCAGGTATGGAGGCACCACCCCTGAAGGGGTTTAAAAAAAGGGCAGCCATAGTGTTTCTGGAGGTGGTTTAGTGGTTGGGGGTTTTGGGGCGGACAGGTGGACTTAATGATCTTAAGGTCTTTTCCAGCCTTGATAGCTTTATGATTCTAAACCATGTTCCTTAAGCTTCATACTCTCTCGTGTGGCAGAGAGGTACTGTTGCTCAGCAGTGAAATCTAGACATCATTATCTGATGGAGTTGGTACTATCCTGATATAAAGTTGGGTGAGGATGAGGAAGACTGAGAGGAGGAGAAGACAATGAAGGATGGCTAGGGCCTCAGCCCAAGGGAGGTACTTAAGGAAAGACCACTACAACCCCTCTTTACAATCTTAATATTAAAACTGAGGGATTCTTGTCCTAATGTCTGAGACTTATTAACTTCATGCTAGTATGGTAACCCTGTGGCACACAAACACATCAATTTGAAACCTCTCAAACTCATTTTGCTCTGCTCCTATTTCTTATATTTAACGAGGTTGTTCTTCACAATCTCACTTTACTTAGGTAAATATGCTGGTTTACTCAACATGTCCAAAAGTTTCCAGGCTCTGAATCATCAAGAACCAGTAGCTACTGTTTTTAATTCACTACACAGCAAGCCCCAAAGACAGATGCAATTCTTATGGATGAGTTTGTAGACCATGACAATAAACAAGTTCTGCTGACAGTTATGAATGAAGCTGGGGTGCAGCTGGTCGAATGTATGCAGACACTAGACTTAATGCTGTAACCACTGCATCTAATACATCAGTCAGCGGTGCTGAGATGCTAATTGTGCTGCCTGAGCCGTATTGGCTTTCTCTGTAAAAGCCACATGCTGAGAAGCAGATGAAAGCTATTGAACTGGACTGGTTCAGTGTGATAGATGGACCCTTCAGGTCAATAAAGAAGCTCTTTGGTCAGCAGAGCCCTCCAAGTGGCTTAAAGCATGTTTGTATCGTCTAAAAGACTCTTGGCATTAGCTGGCCATCATTTAGTGGTTGAGAGCTCTCTTGGTGGTCTTCTTGGCTGAAACTAAGCTGATAAAACCAGACAGATGTCCTATTAACGCTTGATCTTACTTTTGCTTTTTAAGATAAGCCAATAAACAAGGTTATGTAAGCAAGTTTTAACATAAGAGCTTTAATAAAATGTACTTTTAGAAATACATATAAAAAAAATATGTTCCAGGCAACAGTAAGCCCTAGCTAGTTTTCCCCACAGCAAGAAGACTCGAGTTGACCAGCCTGCATTTCACGTTGAGATACTCAGAGCTGACAGGTGCAGAGGCTGAGAAAGTGGTGTCAGCTGAGTTGCTAGCTCAGAGAAGCTCCCAAACTGTGGTGCCTTTACTGTGGTGGCGTGGCTTGGCTTGGCTTGGTGGGAGGAGTGGATTTGAAGACCCTCCTAGGGGTTGAGCAGGCTGCTGTTCTGCTTGCTGCTTCTGTGAGCCTGCAGGGAAGAGCGTAATTCAGGGTGACAAGCTGCTGTTCTTTCCTCTACACTAGCTGGTTTCTACTTTTCTGACTGGAAACATGAAGAGGAGTAAGAAAAACATGCTGGTTTTTTGGTCAGTAATGTGCTGAATCTTCATGCTGTTTGTCAGCATGAGAAAGGAAAGAAAAATAAAGAATTTTGCCTCTGTTGAATTTATTTGCTGTTTGTGGGCTCCATATCCCTGCTGCAACAACGCTGGATGCTTGTCTGGCTTCTTCCCTCTAGTGAACGAGCTTGGGGAGAAATTAAGGAACCATTTTTAATACCCATTCCTGAGCAAAACCACAGTAAAGGTTTCTCTCTGCTGCCCTGTGAATATAAACAGTATTTAATAGGTCTGCTCCTCGGTAGCCGAAGGGAGCACTCCCTTACCTCGTTTAAGTTTGGCAATGAATCAGCGATATATGCCTGGTTATTTCTAATAGGAAACCACTTCACTAGTAGAAAAATCTTTAATCAAAGTTGACTCTGCTCATACTGCCTTAGGTTAATTTGCTGAAGCTTCAGAAGAGAATGATAAACTCTTAGAAAACATCTCATGTAGCTCAAGAGGTGAGCTGGAAAACCTGGGAGGGCTTTTGGATGCACTGGATCTCTGTGTAGTTGACTCCTGCCAGGGCTGACTGTGCAGTTCTCTGTGTAGGTTTTAGTTTGCTTCAATTACATGTGTAATGAAGCACTTTGTAAATTATATCCCTCTGGGGGAGATGAGCTTGGAAAACATCAGGTGGAAAGTTTGGATATATGTCTGAGGTGCTTATTTGGGCTTACCTGTGGGTTTTCCTTAGGGAGAAGTTATGAAGCTAATTAACTTAATGGGTCAGAAGATCATTAGGTGTCTGGCACAGTAAGGCAGAGAAAGCAGAGATCCTCCTTCTAAGCGCTGTGGTCTCTTGCCATCCCTCAGTGCTCTTAGGGTAACAGAGGCCTGGCACAGGCTCCTAACAGAGATTGTGGAGTCTCCTGCTCCACACATGTCTGGATGCGTTCCTTTGCGACCTTCACTAGGTGGTCCTAGAGAATGGGGTTCTCGCTAGCAAGGGAGTTGGACTAGATGATTCCAGCGGTCCCGTTCTGTGATTCTGAGAATGTGTTTAAATAGGCTTTCTGGCCTCAGGCCTCTTCTGAGGGCTGGTGATGAGATTAGCAGTAATGCAATGACTCAGTGCTTGCCCCTCATGTCCTAGTTATTGGTGAGGAACTGACCCTTCTGTCTTAACCTGTGCTGAATCGAGTGGAGCTGATCACCACTTCACTTGGAGGTTAATCTGCCTGTTAATGTCCTCTTCTACCTGCTTTTCTCCTGTTGACCAGTCCAGTGTGCTCTGTGCCTTCTCTCCCTAAAAGTGTTTGGCACAAATCTCTGCAAAGCTGAGCAACTTCATCTCATTCCCAGCCTTAGCATCGTTTGTATTGATCCATGGATATTCGTCTTGGTTCGCTAATGGGCGTCAAGTGGAAAAGTTAATACATTTCTGCTGCATTTGAATTCATCTCTCCCTTGGTTCCTTTGGACCAGCTCCAGGATCTTGTTAAGAGCAGAAGACACTGATCATCTTAAAGGCTGTGAGGGGAAGCCAACCATTCAGGCACAACGACTTGCATCGCTTCCCTGTGAGTGGAGCAGTAAAGCCCACAGAGGAGGGGGTGTGTTAAAGCAGTCTCTCAGTGGGTTAGTTGTTTGAGGTGTCTTGAGCACTGGAGAAAAACTGCAGGAAGTGGAGTGTAATGCCCAGGACAATTTCTTGTGTTTCATTAGCAGATATTGGGGAGCACATAGGAAACCTGGGTTCTTCCAGTAGTTAATTCTGGAGCCCCCAATACGGGGAGGATGTCGACCTGTTGGAGCAGGTCTGGAGGAGGCCATGAAAATGCTCAAAAGCTGGAGCAGCTTTCTGTTGGAGACAGGCTGAGAGAGTTGGGGTTGTTCAGTCTGAAGAGGAAAAGACTCGTTAAGGGGACCTTATAGTGGCCTTCCAACACCTGAAAGGAGCTGTCAGAAGGCTGTGGAAGACTGTTCACAAGGGCAGGGAACAACAGGATGAGGAGTCATGGTTTAAGCTGGAAAAGGGTGGATTTAGGCTGGACATGAAAAAGTTCTTGAATCTTAGGGTGGGTGATTCCTGGAACTGGCTGTCTAGAGAGGTGGTGGAGCCCCCATCTCTGGAGCCATTCAAGGTCAGGCTGGATGTGGCTCTGGGCAATCTGTTCTAGTTAGAGATGCCGCTGCTTGTTGTAGAGAGGTTGGACTAGACCTTTGGGTCCAACCCAACATGTTCCATGATTCAGTGAGTGATGATGCTTTTCAGCTTTTTCAGCTTCTGCCAAATCCACCCTAAAACTGCTCTTCCCTTGGTGCCTAAGACAAATCGAGGTTCCGGATGCAGCTGCTTCAGTGCTCAGTGATCACCTGTCAATCCTTGTCATGGTCTGAGGTGCTGTTTTGACAATTGGTTCTGGTGCCTTCTAATCTGTAGAAGACACCTGTTCTTTAATTATCACCATCCTTCGTCCATCTCATTTTGTTTCGGCTCTTTGTGATGCAGGAGCTATTAACACAGTTTGAAGGGAGGCTGTGTTGAGCAGTGTGTGTGTTGGGAGAGGAGCCTGAAAGGGATTAGTCACAAATGTGAGAATAATTTCCAGTAAGAGAGTTGATGTCTGCTTTGGTTTGCTCTGGGCACTTGACCTAAGTCACTCTTTAAAGTTTGTGTAGTCCTTTGGGGTTTGTACACTACGCTAGGATGGAGTGTCCTTATGTGGAGGGCAGGATACAGGAGTTAAACTGATTACAAGAAAGAACAAGAGGGAAAAGAGTAAAAAAACTACTTGTAACTGGCTGGTTTGCTCCTGTGTTAAAACTGGAAGTGTCTTAACTGCTAAAGCTAAAGCTGTTTAGTCTTGCCTGTGTTGTATTCTGTGCAATTTCAGTGTTTCCTCCAAGGATCCTCAATTACTTCTGGATTCTGAGCATGCTTGCCATCCTTTTTGCCTTTTCTTTTTTTTTCAAGCAGAAAAAACAAACCTCGGTGTAAATGATGGCCTCAGATCAGAGTACATCTTGACAGAGCGATGTGTGAAACCAAAGGTTCTCTCCTTTGGTCCCCTTCTGGGTTTACTCTGGTCATTTGAGAATACTTGTGATGTGAGGCATTTCCAATTTGCCTTGCAGATATTCTTAAACTGTCTCAAAAAAGGTTTGTGCTGGTCTTAAAATAGCTTGGATTCCGTTCTGTGTCTGACTCCGTTTGGGTCGGCAGAGACCTTAAGGCTCCATTGCCTGCCCTTTTGAATCCCAGTTCTCCCCTTCTGGTCACACCTTTTTTCAAACTGCTTTAAAGAGTCATGGAAAAGAGCAATGTGTAAATATTAATGTTGAATATTTGTATTTCAAAATCCCTTTGGGGTGATCAACAAATCTGCACCGTGTGTGCTGTGGCTTTCCAGACACAGGCTCACAGCTTTTGGACCTCTTAGTGAATTGCCAGCCTGTGCCATCCCATGGACAACAGGCAGAGCAAGAGCTCATCCCATGTCACTCACATCCCTCATCAAGTAAAGGCACTTCTGTCTCGAGTAGGTAGAAGCTTGAGTGCTGCTCAGTATCTGGGCAGAGGGGACAGTGCTGTGCAGGACACTGCTCCTCAAGCCCTGGGCTGCCTCACGTGCCTGAGGAGAGTGTTAGAACACACTCACATGGGAAGATGTTGTAGTCCTAATCTCCAGTTTTGTTGGGTGTATTTTGCAATGCAGCTGAAAGAGATGCAAGACTGGTACTGCAGCACACGGCGGTTTAATTTGCTGAGAAACACTGATCTCAACGCACCTCTAAGAGAACAGTGAGGAAAGATCTCTCTTCATTGACATAGCCTTTAATTTCCACCCTGAATGAGGTTCTTTCTTAGGAGTTTCTCTTTGATTTTGGCTTTTTCCTCACTTTCCACAGGTTTTCAGCTTCCAAGTCAACAGCTTAACAATTAGGCAATAGCTTGCCACTGTAAAACAAGCAACTTAAAAGTGGGGGGAAAAACCATTCCACGCAAAGGTGGCTCTGTTGCTGGTGAGCCTGGGATACCTCACAGCTACCCCATCAATGTTAATGTGTGCAGACCAGTCACAGTTATTGCTATTCAGACCTAAACTGAGTAGGTACCTGGACAAAGAGGCCACAGTTTAATATTTAATGTTTCATAAAGCTGTACTGAGAGCTTTTACTGAGATGTGTCAGTAACGGAGTGCTGGAGCAGTGATAGCGAGCAGCTGAGAGCCAAGAGAATCCTGCGCTTTGCTTCTGCCTGAGGCATGTTCTCTGATACCAAGCAGCTTGCTTGACCCCCTGTGTCTCAGCCAACTTGGCTGTAAAATTAAGCAACAAAGAGAGCTCCATGACAAAGAGACGTGTCTGGACGTGAACTTTCAAGGCAAGCTTTGCTCTACTGATAAGTTTGTCTTAGTAGCAGGATTTCAGGTTTTTAACCTACTCAGTGTGTTTTTGTTGTCCTTCTAGGCAGCGTTTACTCTCCTCTTGGGTCCTTTCACCTTCTTCAACGTGCAGAAGACCAAGTACCTTCAAATCATGACGTCCCTCATGAGATGGATAGGTGAGTCTTGGCAGAGTCTTGGCCACCTCTTTACCATAGTGGACCGAGGTCACACTATTGATGCATCTCTTTGACAAGATGTTCTTGTTTGGAAGCAAATGTTGGAGAAAACAGTCTCTTTGAGGAGAATTGTTCAGGCCTGATAAAGATTTGAGGAAGAGGATTTTTATTCTAGGATGAAATTTGTGATTAAAACAAAGCAAATTGTTCTCTGTCAGGCATAAGCCAGTAGATGAAGGTTTAATCTGGTTTGTGTGAGAGGTAGAAGGGATTTGGAATAGTTTCCTGAGGGGGCGGAGCTAACCCTGATACCCACAAGTTGCTATTCAGCAGCAAGTTTCTCATTCTCTCAGCATGTATATGACAGACTTTGAGCAATCTTTGGTTTGATCTGAGAACAAAAGACACTGCTGTCAGACTTTACACTTTTAGTTGTATCATCTGTTTGTATTTCTTTTTGATGAGCCTTGCTTTAACATAGGATGTGCAGCACTGGAAACCCCCAAACAAATGTTTGTTGTCCTTGGGAAGTGCCACTTTCATGAATTCTCTCCAAAATCTTATTGCTGACAACATCTGGGAAGACAGATAATTCCCTTAAGGGAAGTAAGGCAGCACTCCTTTGTGGGTTTTTGCAGTGTCTTTGTCATCTAAAGATGGCAGCTGCCTCACATCTGGCTTGTATGTGTGTACATGCCCTGAAGGGCTGAGAGGTGGATAAGTGTTATGGAGACGTATGAGGAGGTTTGTCTCGTTTTGGGTAAGCTAAGCAGAGTAACTGATACTCAGGGCTAGCAGAGAGGGTGTTACAGCACCAGTAGCATTGCTGCAGGTTAACAATCTCCTGGTTCATGGCTCTAGACTCTTTAGGCACCGAATTAACTCTTTTTATGCGTATCACTGGCCTGGAATAGGAAGAAAAGCAGCTTGTCGGACTATTTCTCACTGCACATACACATTGACCTGACCAGTTGGGTATCACCCCTTTTGTGTTCGTTCAGGGCCCTGTGATCCTGTTCGGAAGTGGCTGGAAGTCACTGCAGAGAAACAGACATCCTTGATTCCAGAGAACATCTGGGATGGGGTTAAGCAGTTGTCACTCAGGAAAATGAGGTTGGATTTTAAGCCCTCAAGGCTCAGCCACTGAGCAGCCTAAGTTAACAAATTCTGACCTTGGATGGTGAGAACATTCTAAATGTCTGTTTCTGGCTTTTGTTGTCTGAGCACATGAAAGGTTTGAAAGCCCTCATGTTCTTCAGAGAAAGAGGTTATCTCATTAAGAGGTATTAAAGGAAGTTTTGGGACTTTTTATTAAAAAAAAAAAGAAAGAGAGTAATCTCTGCTCAGCTCACTGGCCTGTTTCCAATCACTCTGCCTCCTCTTTCCTGGTAAAGACATCAGTCAGACCTCATCCTGTCTCTGTGACAACCTGACGCCTGCCTGATTTGCCACTGGTTTCCATTTAGCTGGCCCCTTCCAGTGTGAGGATTGCTAAACCTTGGCATAAAGGCAGAACTGTTTCTTTTTCTCATCGCTTGATGGAGAGGGACAAAGGCAGTGTTTGGAGAAGTGTAGGGGAAAGTCATGCTTTAGCCTGATTGATTCCTGCGTCAGCACGCTGGGGAACAGCTGCCCTAGATAATGATATTTAATGACCCTGACAGCACCTCACTGGCTACTTAGAGGAGCAGATTCTGTATGTGTACAGTGAGGGATAGATTTATTAGGAAAGACAATTTATCAAACAGCCATGTGATGCAAGCAACAGAGAAAAGCTCTTGCTGCAAATTCCAGCATAAGGATGGATCCTGAACTGCTGAGGTTTATCAAACTGGCTTCTCCCATATCCTCACAACACTGCTGTCCCCTCCTCCAAAAGCAAGGCTGGGAGTTGATGGTGCTGAGAGAGCTCAGATCTTAATAACAGTCTTGTCTGGTGTGTTATGGGCTCTTGAACTTTTCCTACCTGAACGCCAATGACCAGCTGTGGACTCTCCTGCTGTAGTGTGTGCTTTTTCTTTAGCTTCCTTTAGCCAAGTGTTACTGAAGGTGGTCATCCCTCTCCAGAGCACTCGGAGCAGCAGAGCTGAGCACTGGAGCTGCCAGCTTGCCTGTTTGTCATGCTGGCTAAGAACTACGCGTATGGACAGTGGCCTATCCAGCTTACCTGTGCCTGCTGGCCTGCTGTGGGTGGAAAACTGAGCTTTGCTTCTTGATTTGAAAAAAATCAAGGCTTCTTCAGCTGGAATGCCAGTTCAGGCTCTGCCACGTGCTTACTGCAGGACCCCCCATCCAGCCTGTTTCTCAGCTTGGTGAAAAGCCCCTGGACTTGGGAGCAGCAGCAGCTGATGTAAAGCTGCACTGCCCCAGGTGTACTGGCGATTCAGATGACAGTGGCTGAGAGGATGGTTCTTGGCAGCAGGGAGAGCTAGCTCTCTGTGAAGGTCATTCTGCTGGTGTTTGTAACAGTGTCAGCCTTGCCTTTGGAAGTTGCTTTCCCTCTTTCTCCTCATCTAAGTGATAATCAAATGTCACTAGCCTCTTTCCAGAGCCTTGTGCTCATCGCAGGCAGCATGTCAGCTAACAAAGCCCACAGCAGTCTCTTTCCACACCTCATGGACAAGAACAAAGTCATCTTGTCTCTGAAAAGTACGGTTTTAAATGCTGAGACCTGAACTGGAAATTAAAACTAGGGCACTTCAAGGAATGTGTCCATTTGCTGGGGATCAACAAAACCCTCATCTGGCTGGCGTTTTCCTCCCAGGGTAAGGGACTAGCCAGAACAGACACGTAGGAAGTCTCTCAAAGGAGAAAGTTGAAGGAGGTGCTTGCAAGCCCAAGTGCCACAGTACTGCCCAGACAGACGGGCTCTCCTTGTCTGGGCTGCTGAACAAGGAGAGCTCATCTGGAAACAAGGCTGGCATGGCAATGCAGTTCCCTGTCAGGACTGATAGGAGCACAGTGGGTGGATCTGTGTCTCCAGGTGGAGTGGGGCTGATGGCACAGAGAGGCTTCCAGAGGCATTGAGCCATGGCCAGTCTTCTCAAGAGAGCTCACACACTTGGCTGCAGAGCTGGTTGCCACCTCACATGGGTGAGTGCCAGTGGTTAAATTCAAAGCAACAGTGGGTGCTTGAACTACTGGCCTCATCTATGCTTACAGATCTCAACTCTCTGGCCCGGACAGGTGTGTAAGGATTTGTTTGACACAAGTTCTCAGCCCCTTTCCACTTTACAAAACTCATCTGGCTGTTTTGTCAGTCCTCCTCTGCTCATGCCTGATCAGCTTTGGGAGGCTGAGGGAGGCATAGACACCCGAAGGTGTGTGACCCTAAGGGCACTGCTGGATCTTGTACTCACCAACAGGACGGGTCTGGTTGAAGCAGTGAAGGTTGAGGGTTGCCTTGGTTGCAGCAACCATGAGATGGTGGAGTTCAGGGTCTCATGTCGTAAGAACAGAACAGCTACCAGAACTGCAGCCCTGGACTTCAGGAGGGCCAACTCGGGCCTTTTCAAGCAATTGCTAGGAGACATCCCATGGGATGGGGGGTACTGGCAGGTAAGGGAGCTCAGGATAGCTGGTCAACATTCAAAGACCACTTTCTTGCAGCAGAAGAAATGAGTATCCCAAAAAGGAATAAGCCAAGGAAGGGAGCCAGAAGACCTGTGTGGTTAACCAGGGAACTGCTGGGCAAACTGAGGAACAAGAAGAAAGCTTATAGGTCATGGAAGGAGGGGATGGCCACTTGGGGTGATTATAAGGCTCTGGTAAGAGAATGTAGGGATGCAACTAGAAAGGCCAAGGCCTCTTTGGAATTAAACCTTGCAAGAGAGGTCGAGGGCAACAAAAAGGGCTTCTTCAAATACATAGCAGGTAAAATTAATGCTAGAGGCAGCGTAGGCCCCCTGCTGAATGAGGTGGGTGCCCTGGAGACAGAGGATGCAGAGAAGGCAGAGATACTCAACACTTTCTTTGCCTCTGTCTATACTTCTGGGGGCTGTCTTGATATTAAGCTCCAGACTGCAGAGGAGGTTGAGGCAAGAGAGGAGCCTGCCTCGGTTGATGAGGACTGGGTTAGGGATAAGTTGAGCAAACTGGATGTGCACAAATCCGTGGGCCCAGATGGGATGCACCCG